>LPNX010106250.1:364247-380142 GCA_001517045.1 Pseudotsuga menziesii | reverse complement strand
CAGCATCATCAATGCATGCACCATCACACAGTATCATCAAGGAGAAGTATATCATCATAGTGTATGTAATTACTGTATGTAACTAGGGCATCATAGTGTACAGGGCACTTTAATATACTGCAGTATGTACACAATTGCACACTCCTCTATAAATGTACCACTGCTATTCACACAATAAATATAGAAAACCTCAAACAAGATGGAGTCACTCCAAAGCTTGTATCTCAGTGGCTGCAAATTCAAACTGTTTACAAAATTTGGGACTGTTTTGACACTCTAGACAAGTCCAAATTTAAATCTAAACCATCATTTGCTGTAGCAACCCTCTGCTGCTATCCTTGACCTCCATCAATCTTGGACTGTTTTAGGCATGAGAAAAAGGTCAAAGAGAAACCTCATCACCATCCAAGACTGTTTAGGCAAGTGCTAGAACAATTCAGCAGTCAATTTCCAAATGGGTTCGGATTGTATAGTCTTCAAAACAGGACTGTTTCAAGCATGAATATTTTGGACTGTTTTAGCATGTAACTTTAGACTGTTTGCTCACCATTAATTCAAACTGTAAGAAGGCAGCAATGATCCTAGAAGAATTCAGGACTGTTTGTCATGAGAAGAGACCCCAACTGTTTGTCCAAAACTTAGCAAAAGGAAAGGTAAAACACATACTGCTGCTGCTACAAATTCAGGCTGCTTCTTACCACAAAATTTGGGTCTGTTTCAAGATTGGAGACATTCAAAAAAAAACTTCGATCACTGCTGCTGTTGACTGTAAAATTCGGACTGTAAATGTATGAAAATTAGGGCTTCCTTCTTCTCTGCAATTGGACTGTTTAGGCTGAGTAGAATAGGACTGTTTTTCTTAAAAATTTGTGCACTGGTAAAGACCCCAAGCAAGACAACTAGGTCTGCAAAAAAAAAAAGGAAGAAAATAGACTGCTGTTCTGAATTGTATCTCTGCTGCTCCACGAAATTGCCTCAGTCCTGCGTTTTTCACAGTTGACTGCTCCACTGCGGCTGCCTCAGTCAAACCTCCGAATTTTCTCAGAGCTCCCACAAAATTTCTCACATTTCAAAATGAATTTTGATGGGGTATTTATACTGGATTTTCCACCATAAATTCTGGAGCCGACCTTAAAAAAAATATTTTTATTTTTATTTTTTATTTTTAAATTTGAATTTGAAATTTAATCTTTTGTAGGCTGGCCGACTTGTTGTATTTTATTTTTATCATTTTTGTTGAGCCGACTTGTCACAATCTTCTTTTGTGGAGCCGACCTGTCCACCTTTCTTTATTCTTTTTGGAGAGTTGACTTGTTTGTGGGCTTGTGTGTTGGTGCCATCATCAAGCTGCCAATAAGTGGGTTCAAGACCCAAACCATCACATGCAAGGGTGTATCAAGCCATCAAGGGCTTCATCAAAGAATCCCAACACCATGACATGTGTGACCAAGGACCCCATCATCCAAAAGTAACCATATCATCTCCTTCAAAGGTTCAAGGACCATTAACCCAACGAATGTGGGTCCAAAGGCTTCTTCATCAGGCAAGAGGCATCATGGGCTTCTTCAACCACCTTAGCCATGCACGGGGACCTCTATGGTCAAGATACATCAAGACATCACATGTGGGTTTGCCAGACCTTCTCCCGGGGACCCATGACATCATCATAGCATGAATGACCACAGAATGGGTCATTAATGCTTCTTCCACCCATCTAGGGCTTCTCCAACATCCATCAAGGTTTCAGGACCATCTCCAGGGTCTTCAGCATCATCAGCAGGGTTTTCAACATCTTCAGCAAGGTGGCCCAATACACTGTAGGACTTGGTGGCATCAATGACATCCCGTGGAGCCACTGCAAGTCCATGTTGGCATCAATGACAATTTCATCAACAACAGCGACGGCATAGAGAACTAAAGCTCCAATTCAAACTTCTACTGACCTCCGATAGCAATAAAGCAAAATCGCCGACAGTAAAAAATATAAAGTTTTAACGCGCATCGGCGAATAGCAAGACTGTCCATCGACGGCATAGAGGACTAATGCCCCGATTCCTTCGTCAAACGAATTTTGACAGTGATGAAATTAGTTCGTTTCACCTCCGAAACAACGGCATCATTGAGGCTTGGGGTGCCGATGGGCTAGAAGGCAGAACTTCTGATCGCCGATGCATAGACTGTCGCGAAGTTAGTCATTTGAGGTGCCGACACTGCGGCAGCATTGAGGCTTGGGGTGCCGACGGGTTAGAGGTCTGAGCTTCCAATCGGCAACCGCGGCGACAAGGTAAAGAAAAACTCTGGCGAATTAAACAAGAATGGTCACTTCAGTTAACCGCCGAAACACTGGCTTTTGGCGGCCATTTTACATTGAACCAGCAGTGGTGATTATCAGCGACTACTGCAGTTATTTAGTATTCGCTCAGTGAACTAGATCTTCGAAATAGATAGACAAATAGCTAGCTAGGGTTTTAAACCCTAATTTGAAAAACTATCACTTCTGAGTATTTTTTGTGAAAATAGATCGAAGTTTCAAGATCTGTCATTTTTGTAGAAGGCTATAAAGCCCATGATTGATTTTATAATAAAGGTTCAACTTCGGGGATTTATGAGCCGATAATGCTTTCAACCTTCTCATTTACTTATTCACGATATAAGCTCTTTTGTTGTGATCTGTGCAGCCATCATCTCTTTCTTTACTGTATTTATGCCCGAATGTGTATTTAGGTCATTTTCAGATTGATTGAAAAAGCTGATAGCTGTCATCCTATTGGTTTATTAGTGCTATTTGATTTATAAATACCATCCTTATCAGGATTTAGCCATTTATATGCATGTGTTTTGTATGTAAGTCTGCCATCCTGGTGAGTTCTCCATCCTTGCACCTTATTGTTGAACTTCTGAGCAATTGCAACTAAAATCCTTGTAAACGAGTGAGTTTTATGCATGCCTTGAGAGTTGAAAGGTTATATAGGTCAACTGACTTGATCCATATAAGAAAACCCTAAAAACATTGTAAGTTACCATACATCCTCGAGCTACAACCTAGAGGAGTTTCCTGGAGTGATAACAAACTAGCGCTGTTGCCGGGGAGAGGAGATTGTAGCTCAGCTTCCCTAGGAGACGACATAGATCCATGCTTTGATGATAGACAAAGCTTGGACACTATTATGGTTGTAATCATCTATTTGGCGATTCCATTGATATAAGGTGGCTTCAAGAAGACCAACTACCAAAGCAAACCCAAAGGGGCCACCAGCAACACCTGTTACATATCCAGAAGAAATTTTGAGGAAAGCTAGGGCTTTACTAAGACAGACCAGCAGTGCTACACAAAAAGCTACATCATGTATTTCAAGAAATCTTTCTGCTATTATTTCTTCTGCTGAAACTCTTAATTCCTAGCAATTTTTAGATACATCAGAAAAATCTAGGGGTTGGGCATCTTCAAGCATTGCTGCTTGTGAAGATCCAATCCCTGGTGACTCCACTGGGATAAGTATACCACTGCCTTTTCAGCAAGTATCTTCATCAGCACTGCCTTCCACAACCCTGTCCATACCCATTTCAAATATGGCCACCCCTCAATTGACCAAGATGGAAATGATCCTGGTAGCTAGGTATGCACCCCTAATTTTGCCAAACCCTCTCGTAGCCATGCCCACTGGGGATTATCTTAAGTATATGCCTAAGTTTACAGGGGAAGGGGATTTCATTGCTGAAGAACATCTAGAGGCTTTTTACAGTTATGCTGAAAATATTAACATAGAACAAGAAGATGTATGGACCAGGGTTTTTGTGCAAAGCCTAGATGGCCAGGCCAGAAAGTGGTTTAAGGAACTGCCTGCTGGGTCAGTGGCAGGCATAGAGGCCTTAGATGAGATTTTCCTAAAGCATTGGGGAGAAAGGAGAGACCACCTCTACTACATCACAGAGTTCATCAACCTGAAAAGAGAAAATGGGGAGTCTGTCTCCAACTTTTCCAAGAGATTCAACAACATGTACAGTAAGATCCGCACTGAGATTAAACCCATCGATACCTCAGCTAGAATAACTTATGCAAATGCCTTTGACTCTGATTTCTGCCTACTTCTCAGAGAAAGGAGGTCTGCCTCCTTATCACTCATGCAGGTTGCTACCCTGGAGGTAGAGTCAAACATTCTAGCATCCCAGAAGGTCAAAGGGAAGATAGACAGGAAAAAACAGCCAGCAGACTATAGTGGGGCTTCTGCATCGGAAAACAAGATTGACAAAATGACCAAACTTTTATATAACCTGACTGCTGAAATGTCTATGTTGAAGGACCAAGGACATCTATCGGTGAGGGGTAAAGTGCCAAGTGACTTTGCTCCTCGAAACCCAAATTTTGTTCCTTATAGAAGAGGAAACCCCCCAGTTCAGATTCTCAGAAGGGAGAGAACTCAAGGGGAAGACCAGAGGATAAGAGCTCCATTTCAAAATGCTGTATTAGAAGAAGTGCCAGAATTCATTGAAGAAGAAGGAGAAGCGAAAGACAATATCCACTGCATGGAGGATGAGGTGGACTGTTCTTTTCTGACACAGGCAGAATATGAGGAAGCCCTGATTGATGAGCAGATCACTGAAGAAGCTGTCTATCAGGCTGATGGTCAAGGAGGTTACAAACTGAGGTCTAGGCTGGTTGCTCCCCTCAAAAAGAGTGTTGTACCTGTCAAGCAGCCTGCTGCACCAGCTAGAAAGGTTGCTGTTTTACCAAAGAAAGTGGCTGTCCCATCCAAAGCATTGCATAAACCAGCACCTTCAGCCACACCTGATCAAGTCCAACTTAAACCTACAGCTCATGAGGTAAGGTTTCCAGATAGGCTGCATTATTCTTTCAACCTTGAGTCTGAAATTAAAAAATTGAAAATCCCTTTCCCTCTAATTGAGTTAATGAAAAATGATGCCTTCAAGTCCTCCATTCTGAATTCCCTTCAGCCCAAGGTGCACATTGACACTGACTTTGTGAACTTGCAAGATGACAAGCCTGTTGTAACCTTGGGCCCCATGATCGAAGACCTAAAGGATTCCTGCCCATTGTTCTATATATCCTTGAAGATCCATGATAAAATCCTCCATAACTGTCTGTTGGATTTAGGAGCCTCTAATAACCTAATGCCAAAGGCTGTGATGGATGAGATTGGCCTCAACATTACCAAGCCCTACCATGATTTATTCTCCTTTGACTCCAGGAAGGTCAAGTGCTTGGGCCTCATCAAAGACCTTGCTGTAAACTTAACTCAGCTACCTTCGAAAAGCGTAATGATGGACATAGTAGTGGCTGATATTCCTCCAAAATTCGGCCTCTTGCTGTCACGGTCATGGAGCAAAAGACTAGGCGACACCCTTCAGATGGATCTCACATACGCTACCATTCCCATGTTTGGAGGGGAGACTAAGACGCTGTACAAGGAAAATCAGCTAGCATACATTATAAGCAAGGAGAGCCACTCAGTGAATCACCCCATCTACGCAATAGACACCGATTTCGGGTCTTGCATTTTGCAAATAGATGATAATCAACAGACATCAGTTCAGCTCACTAAGCCCACCCGTCAACAGCCCGAAGAAGTAACAACAATGATTTCGACCATGTATTTCGATGGGACTAGCGCTCAAAGCTCAGTAGGCGCGGGTGTAGTATTGACCTCCCCATCTAAGGAAAACATTCACTTATCTTATAAGCTTGATTTCAAAACCGCTAACAACAGAGCAGAATATGAAGCCTTGCTGCTAGGAGTTAAAGCCGCCAAGGAGATGAAGATCATGTGCATGAAGATTTTTGGAGACGCAGACCTCATCATACAGCAGGTCAACAACACTTTTCAGACAAAACATATCATATTGAAGGCCTACAGGGATGAGGTATGGAAACTCGGAAACTCCTTTATGTTTTTTGAACTGTCCTATATTCCTAGGGCTTTGAATCACCGGGCTGATTCCCTAGCTGTCTCTGCAAGTCTGTTTATTCCTCCTTTGCCCCCTAAACTCAACTATGATGTTCATGTCAAGTACAGACCCTCTCTGCCTGATAATGTAAAATTCTGGAGGGTGTTCGAGAATGATGACGAGCTTAGTAAATTCCTTCAGTTAGTAGATGAATTCTCTGACATACACATAGACCAGGAAAACCTTAACATGGAGGAATCCAAACAGCTCAAGTTAAAAGATAAAGTGACTGAGCAGAATATTGTCCAATTTCCCAGCAACTACATACCCTGAGGTCTAGTACTGTTTGATCACAATGACATCCCTTTCAAGCTTGCCAAAAGGGAGCTAGATTCTGTTGTCTAAGAGCAAAACATAAGCAGCCAAAGCCATCCAAAATTGATAAATCTATGCACTGGGCTGACTGCTGGACAAAAGTTTGAGTTTTGCAGCTTGATAAAAGAGTTTGCTGATGTCTTTGCATGGGAGTATAGTGACCTAAAAACATATGACACCAACACCATCCAGCACAGGATTCCTTTGGAGAAGGACACCATTCCTTTCAAACAGAAGCTGTGACCCATCAACCCTCTTCTATTACCAGTGTTTGAGAAAGAGATCCACAAACTCCTCAAAGCCAAGATTATAATCCCCCTCAGGTATTCCAAGTGGATTGTCTTCTACATTTTTTCTACTTACTGTATTTATGGATCCAATCCACATTTAAATTTGCATAAGAAATATTACCATCAGCGAGTTCCAAGAAGCTTTCTTGCCTTATGACACCATGCCCTTCACTCCCTTGATAGTGGTTAGTGCAATTTACTGTGGTGTGTAATTGACCTATTTTGATCATTCATGGACATGAATAAAATTTAAATTTCTGTATTATAGTAGGTATTTTATTCTGCTTAATATGGTGGGTTCCCACTGCTTTTTTGTGATTGCAGTTCCATACTTTTCCTTTGTTTTTCTTCCATGTTTTCTCCCTACATATTCAACTTGCTGGCTTGGGAAGCCCCTATTTGTCTTCTCATTTGTTTTCTTGGCCTTAGTAATGCATTATGATCAGTGCCCTATAATTACATGAACAAGGACAAGAAATCTGAAATACTTCCATGTGATGGATGCAATTCTTGATTGATTCTTTTTGCTAGTAAAACTTATTGTGATTGCAACAGATGTGTGGCTCATCGGCACTTCCTTATCCTGTCATGGAACAATGGGAAAAGATCACAGGGCACCGACTTCTTGAGCGTTATGGCATGACTGAGGTGGGTGTGTTGATGATAGTACATTGTTTTTCATGTTGTTTCCTGATGATGGCTGAACTGTTCACCCAAAAAGTTGGTCATAAAATTCTATCATGCAGTTTTAGCCAAATATATCATTCATAATGCATTGTTATTCTAGTTCACTCATTGGTTCATGCTTTTTGAAAACATAATCCATGTAGTGCCCATTGGAAGTATTTATGTTGGTCAGTTATTGCTTGGTTCTAAGGTCTGTTAGAGATGGGATGAAGGCTAATATAATCATTATTGCAGTTTGGAATGGCACTTTCAAATTCTCTCCATGGTAATCGAAAGGTGGGAACTGTTGGCAAGCCACTGCCTGGTGTGCAGGTTGTCTCTAATATCTATTACGTTCTTTCTATAGTTCATTTGTAATTGGATAGGACAGCAATTGCTTGAATTTCCATCGAAGCATGACCTTAGCTAGCTTGTATTATTGCTTGTTAAAAATATGAAATGTTTTTGAACAAAGTATGGCATCCATACTCAAACTAAGACACCAAGGCGCACTTGGCGATTTTGATGGCCAATATTACATGCAATATGAGAAAATAAATCCACAAACAAGTGTACCAACAAATCTAATCCACAAAGAAGGTGGTAAAGAGCAAAATTCTCCCACAACAAACAAGAGACACAAGAGATCTGAAGAGAAATGAAATCTGGTTTCTATTCACTGCTGGAAAATGATCCAAAAATTCTTACAAATGAAGAGCTCACTTTGTTTTATAGAAAACAGGTGAGCAAAATCCCTAGCCCATAAGGATGGAGGTCTGAGATTAAAACATGAGCAAAAGAGATCAATGGATGAGATTTTATCTCATATTTACTTTTTTTAACAAGCTGGAAATTGCTCATGGAGAAAGGGGGGTGAATTTTCTCATTCAGCCCAAGTACAATAAAAAAATGCTAAGTGAAAGTTTAAGTTACAACTTGGGGTCACTAAGGAGTCTCCTTGGTAGTCTTTTCCACCCCACATCAAGTGATAATGATCAAACAAAATTTGGAATAAGAGAGTGCGCCCCTCTTGACGAGTAAATGCTTAATCGGTTGATACATAAGATGTAGTGACTAGGAAATGATCAAAATGGCACTAGGGGCCCATTTCATTTGGACCCATGTCATTACTTTGCCAACATAGAGTTCTGCTACCATATATTTCTAACCTTTGCTGTTTTTCAGTTTAAACTTAGGCAGCCATATTAATAATTCCACATAAATTGGATCTTGGTGTTCCCTTGGTAATGTTATCACAGATATATTGTAGCTGGGATACTATGATGCAGCATACAGATGTTCTCTTTTCCTCTGAGCTAGACATATTGATGGGGATACAACATGGATCATCATTACAGCATGAGCCATTTAGAGCCTTGATTCAGTAGCAGATGCAAAGTATTTCCTTGCCAGGACTGAGATCTCCTTGTCCATTGAGATGACTTCAGTGGTGACTTAGTTCATTCGAGCAGAGCAACATAGATGGTACATAGTTCATAGATGGGCATATCAGGTAGAGACATGTTTATGGTGAGATCAGGTATATTGCTTCATGGTAGGATTTTGCTCTCTGATGTATTCTAACACCTTTGACTTGTTATGCTCTGCTGATTATGGTGGCATGTTCTTATATTATATGTTCCATTGATTATTGACTTGTGTTGAGAATGATTAGAGAATTTGATGTTGAAGACCATTGCTTATGCCATGCTTTACACAAATTTTAAACTTTAGTGCTATGCTGGTTCCATGTGTCATTTGTCTCCATCAATCCAGTTTCATCCATGAATGATTTTTCCCATGACTTTTGATTGATTGAGACCTATGAGATTGAATATCATCTTCCCCACTTTGACCCCTATGCATGATGGATCCCATGTTGTTTTGTGTCTCGACTTTGATTTGAGCAACAAAACTTTTCGACACCTTGATCCTTCTGGGCAAGGAGAAACCGCCGGTGTTGGTTCCATATCTTAGGCGAGTTGGGTTTTGAAGCCTTGACCTCTCTGGTTGGTTGCCCCCGATGTTTGGTTCTGGTTGTGGATATCCCCCCTTAGTTGCCTGAAGAGTGTCAGCTAAAGCTTGAAGCAATATGTCTACCTGTTGGATTTTATCATTTAATCAATATGATCTAGGATCTTATCTGAGAGAATAACATGCACAACAATAATCACAAGAGACAAGAGACAAAGAGTTTTCCTCGGGGTATCCATAAAGGAGAAAACCCCGCAACTTCCTCAGAGATAGAATGAGCACCAATAGCAAAAGTAAAACCCAAAAACAGAAAGATGATCTCTCACAGCTGTTCTCTCTCTCACTTGTGCAAGCTCCTCTTCTTTGACCTATGTGCTATAGCTGGGTGAGTGTGTGTCTCAAATAGAGAGGCTCACTCTCTATTCATACTAGTTTTCGACTTGACAATTACTTACCAGGGACGACTTCTCTAGGAGAGTCTAATAACCCTAGTACCCCGAAACTGTGGGGACTATTTCCTCGACTTACAAAGGAGGATTAACCTCTATGACTTTACATGACTTGATTACATTAATGATTCTCCCGATAAGAACATCGGGGTACAAAGAAATACAATATATAAAATATACAAGTGAATACATTCCGAAGTTACAAATACATCAACACTCGCTCTTAACTAGGAAGGTATTCTCTTGACACAATTCATCAGCACAAGTCTTCATCACTGGATCATTCATCAAAGCTGGATCATCATCATCACTGGATCATCATCATCATCATTGCTCTCACTATCTTGAGCAAATGGTGCTATCTCTCAATTCAACTCGTCACAGGAAGTTCTACAGATCCAACCCTTTTTCATGTTGGTTGTAGGCCTGGCCTCCATGTAGGTTTTCATCAACAGAGACAACCCTTTTTCATGCTGGATGTATTGCCTTGCTCTTGCAAGGACTTCTCCTACAGAGCCAGTCCTTTTTCATACTAGATGCAGCACCTTACCTCTCGCAAGGATTTCCACTATAGAGCCACCCCTTTTTCATGTTGGATGTACCTCTATAGAGCCAACCCTTTTTCATGTTGGATGTAGTTCTACAGAGCCAACCCTTTTTCATGCTGGATGTACCTCTACAGAGCCAGCCCTTTTTCATGCTGGATGTAGGTCTACAGATCCAGCCCTTTTTCATGTTGGGTGTAGGCCTTGCCCTCTGCAAGGTCTTCCTCTATAGAGCGAGCCCTTTTTCATGCTGGATGTAGGCCTTGCCCTCTGCAAGGTCTTCCTCTATAGAGCTAGCCCTTTTTCATGCTGGATGTAGTTCTACAGAGCCAACCCTTTTTCATGCTGGATGTAGGCCTTGCCCTGTGCAAGGTCTTCCTCTATAGAGCCAACCCTTTTTTATGCTGGATGTAGTTCTACAGAGCCAACCCTTTTTCATGCTGGATGTAGGTCTCAGCACTTATATCTGACCATGGGAGGAACCAATCCTGCCACCATGTTAGAAAGGCATAGCACTTACATCTGACCATGGGAGGAACCAATCCTACCACCATGTCAGAAAGGCACAACACTTACTTCTGACCATGGGAGGAACCAATCCTATCACCATGTCAGAAAGGCTCACGGACTCATCACTTCCCCTCAGAAGGAACCTCGATCTGGAGAACACCAAGCTTCTCCCTGAAGTACTCAAACTTCACTCTGGCTAATGGCTTGGTCAACACATCAACTATTTGTTCATCTGTCGCAACATACAGGAGCTTCATTGCTCCTCTCTGCACCATATCCCTGATATAGTGATATTTGATCTCGATATGCTTCAACTTGTCTTGGAACACCGGGTTCTCTGACAACTTAACACAACTCTGGTTGTCGCAATATATACAAGTAGCATCCAATTGGAGATCAAACAAATCAGATAGTAGATTCCTCAGCCACACTGCCTCAACTAGCCGAACAAGCTGCGACATACTCTGCTTCGGCTGTACTCAGTGCCACGTAGGACTGCTTCCTGCTAAACCAAGAGATCACACCTGATCCCATACTGAAGCAACACCTTGAAGTGCTCTTCCTATCAATGGCACTGCCTGCCCAATCCGAATCCACATAACCTTCCAGGTTAATCTTTTGATTCGCCTCATACTTGAGCCCATAGTCAACTGTACCCTTTAGGCACCTCACTGCATGCTTTGCAACCATCAGGTGAACATGTCTCGGATTCATCAGGAACTGGCTCAATGTGTTCACAGCAAAGCAAATATATGGTCTCGTATTCGTCAAGTACATCAAGGACCTAATCATCTGACGATACATCGTAGCATCAACCAAATCTAATGAAGCATCACTCAATAGCTTCAGGTTAGCTTGAGCCCATAGTCAACTGTACCCTTTAGGTACCTCACTGCATGCTTTGCAACCATCAGGTGAACATGTCTCAGATTCGTCAGGAACTGGCTCAATGTGTTCACAGCAAAGCAAATATACGGTCTCATATTCGTCAAGTACATCAAGGACCTAATCATCTGACGATACATCGTAGCATCAACCGAATCTAATGAAGCATCACTCAATAGCTTCAGGTTCGATGCCATAGGCGTGGTCATGGCCTTGCAGTCCATCATCCTGAACCTCTTCAGGATCTCTACTGCATACTTCCCTTGTCCTAGGGAGATTCCATCCGCATTCTGCCACACCTCCATGCCTAGAAAGTAGTGCATCATATCCAAGTCCTTCATCACGAAATCGGCAGCAAGTCTCCTTCTTGCAACTTTAATGAGTTCCTCTTTTCTGTCAGGAACAAGTCATCGACATATAACAGGAGCATCACTGGTCATCCGCCTTCAACCTTGAAGTAAAGGTTGGAATCTGCTTTACTCTCAGTAAAGCCTAGAACCATCAGTAATATGTCCATCCTGTCTTACCATGTCAAACCTCGAGATTTTCTGCAGTCACTCTCTTTGAAGCGGAGCATCATTCTCCCTCTGCCTTTTGTACTCTATGTATTATGTAATAATAATAATAATAATAATCTATTTTGAAGGTCACCGCCAAGCGAGACACCAAATTGGCGTATGAGACCCCCTTGTTTGTGGGACAAGGGACCCCCCTCTGCGCAGCGATTTAACTGCTAAAGTCTACAGAGGTGTACATACACTACCCCCCTCTGGATTTGAACCCGTGACCTCCTAAGAGGAAACACATGCTCTTAACCATTAGGCCCACTCATGCTGTACCATTAGGCCCACTCATGGCAAGTAGCTTCCTCTGCTACTAATATTATATGTATCCATCTAGGGTCACTAGATACCAAGATCCTCTATCTTGAACCTTTTCAAAAGTTCTTCTCGCACCCATCTGTGAGCTTGTCATCCTCTATAGGATTTCATCTTCAACCTTGTAGCAAAGGTTAAGATCTTCATCACTCTAGGTGACCTTCAAGATCTTCATGTATGTCTTATCCCATGGGTGACTTCTGAGCTCGTACAAGGCCTTCTTTAATTTTCACACATGAGTCTGCCTGTCATGTGTCTCAAGTCCTAGTGGCTGCAAATGTCTCTTCGTAGTCTATGCCTTCTTTCTGTGAGAAGCCTCGTGCTACGAATCTTGCCTTGTATCCCACGATGTTTCCATCTGCTGCATGCTGGATCTTGTAGATCCATATGGAAGGTACTACGGACTTCCCTTTAGGTCTCAATACCGCATCCTAGACATCAATCTTCTTGAACTGGTACATTCCTTCCCTTTGTTCTTGGCTACTTCTTCATAGCTGGAAGGTTCTGCATCAATGATGTCGCTCAACAGTGTCACATAACTACACGGTGTCTGAGACCTCTTGAAGTCTCGTCATGTTATTCTTCATTTTGGATTATTTCTTGAATTGTCGTCACTTGTTCTTCGGAACAAGTCTCATCCTTCTTTTCTTGTAGGCGATTGTACGTGATCTTTTCTACAAGTCAAATGCATTAGTTGTACGGTTAGAAACATTTCATAAGGTATATTCATAATGGCAAATTCTTATGCATAACGATATAATCATGCAACTATTTTACGCAATACAACATTCATCCATATCTCATGGAAACTTTCTAGATGCTTTCCATCTCTACCATGACATCATTGAGATTGTGCACTAATTCAATATGTCAGCAAAGAGGTTTCATTCTAGATAAGTAGCAATGGAGAGTTGTATATCACCATAAGCTACTTACCCATCACATGCATATTAGAAGTATACTGTCCTTAATGCAAACATTCTATCATGCATAACACATCAACTGAATATACACAAATGCACAACCAAATAATATCATGAAATGACAATTGAATACTTATCTTCATTCGTTTCGTGGGTAGACACCTTCTTGAGCCTTCAGCTTCATCATCTTCTTCATTCATGACATCATCATTTCTTATCCAAATGCTAAGATGGATAAGTGGTTCTTCAAGAATTGAGTCCTTCATATTCCTCATTGCTTGAGGGATCTCCTTTGAATCATGAGCGCTTGATCTTCAGTTGCTCCCATCTTCTCTTCTCTTATTATGAGTCGAGCTTCTTCTTGTGTGCATTCTTTCCAGAGTTTGCTGAACGTAATCACTTCCTTCTGGTACACATTCCTCGAATGAATGAATCCCATGATTTTGGGAGGCCATTTAAGGTGGTTATCACAATTTCTGGATTCTCTAATTTTTCATCCATTGCTTCAAGTTGTTCTTTGATTTGAGAGACCCTTGTAAAGTATGACTGTATGGTCTCTGCATTCTGGATCTTTACACTCTTCAACTAGTTTCTCAAAGTCATCTTCCGATTTATGTTCTTCCCTTCAAATAGCTTGGTTAAGGAATCAAACATCTCTTTAGGTGTCTTTAGGGAAGACACTTGTGGTATAAGGTGATCCTTAATTGAATCAACAATGATCCTCTTAGCCTTGACCAAGTTCTTCTTGTGTAAGGCTTTAGCCTCATCTCCCTCTGGAACTGGAACCTCTCCACTTATGTAGGTGTTCAATTCATTTCCTTCAAGAACCAGTGAAATCCTATACTTCCATGCTCAAAATTTTTTAGCTGCACCAAACTTGTCATCAAGCTGGTGTGATTGGTCATTTTGAAATGAGAATCTCAAATGTAAATAACAAAAGATTAGATCTTACCAATTTGAGGTGTCCGTCCTGGTTCCAGATCGGGCTGGTCTAGGGTTTGTCAGAGAAAGCCTAATTTTCAAAACTTGGAATGTTTTAGATTTGATTGGATAGAAAGATGCGCATCCTCAAGGCGAGCTGTCCAATGTACTTTTTTTCTTCTTCTGAAAATAGTGGAGGGAAGTTCCCGACACGAAACCCTAGTTTTCCAATTTCTTCTACAGAAATGCCTGATATTGTTTTTGGAGTATATCTGAAAGTACTGCTCCTCTGTGTCTTCAACTTCGCACTGAGGTAGCCTCGTCTGTCCTCTTTCCAACACCAAAAATTTCGATCTTGGTCTCTAAATTTTGATTTTGAGGAGGATAGCAATCCTATGCTGGGCTCACTCAAAAAGTCCTCTTTTGTGAAAAGCCCTAATTTCTCGGAGCAGTGACTGAAAATGCCTGAGATTAAATTCTGCTTCGACAGAAAGATGTGCCCTTCAACGGAGAGTTATCCTAGCCTCCTTTTGTTGATGATCTATGGAGAGAGACCCAAAAAGTAAGAAGCCCTAGCCTCTGCAGCTGCACAGTGTCTTCTTCTCAGGTTAGCTCTGATACCATGTTAGATTTTTATCATTTAATCAATATGATCTAGGATCTTATCTGAGAGAATAACATGCATATCAATAATCACAAGAGACAAGAGACACAAAGAGTTTTCCTCGGGGAAACCATAAAGGAGAAAACCCCGCAACTTCCTCAGAGATAGAATGAGCACCAATAGCAAAAGTAAAACCCAAAAACAAAAAGATGATCTCTGACAACTGTTCTCAACTGTTCTCTCTCTCACTTGTGCGAGCTCCTCTTCTCTCACCTATGCGTTATAGTTGGGTGAGTGTGTGTCTCAAATAGAGAGGCTCACTCTCTATTTATACTAGTTTTCGACTTGACAAATATTTACCGGGGCCGACTTCTCTAGGAGAGTCTAATAACCCTAGTACCCCGAAACTGTGGGGACTATTGCTCCGACTTACAAAGGAGGGTTAACCTCTATGACTTTACATGACTTGATTACATTAACGATTCTCTCGATAGGAACATCGGTGTACAAAGAAATACAATATATAAAATATACAAGTGAATACATTTCGAAGTTACAAATACATCAACACTACTATCATTACATGCATTATCTATGAAATGCAAGTCCTCAAATAAAGTTGCAAACCGTGTTTTTAGACACAACTCAAAAGGGCTATGAAATAAAATTGTGGAAGACCCAAATAAACCAGTGGATAACTAAATGCTAAATCTAAAGATTGCTCGCCATCTTATTGAAATGCAATGATTAATTCCTCACGGAGCGTGCGGGTTTTGATGTGAGATGGAGTAAAGGACAATTAATTCTAAGTGTCTCCTAGGATCTCTTTACTACAGTTTCTTGTGGACGCAACGCAAGGGTCCTAGAAAAGATCCTTACGAAACTTGATTGTTAGTTTGGATGTGAGCCGTAGACATGTTGTTAAAGTTAAATGGACTCTTTCAAATCAACTCATCCACTTGTGAGACATG
>LPNX010106250.1:349211-362154 GCA_001517045.1 Pseudotsuga menziesii | reverse complement strand
TGTTATTTTCATGATTGTTAATGATATGCTGCTATGATTGGAGATTAGCATCTTGCTTTTGATCAGATAAATTTTTTAATTATTGGCAAATACTGATTCACCCCCCTCTCAGTATTTCAACAAGACACCATTACCTATTGTTATCTATCATGCATATGTCACTGTGGTTGTGTGTACTTGTCATCATTCGAAGAGATTATATGGTCAAAGTAAACTAGAAGTCATTTACCTTTTACCTTAGCCTTGTTTTCCATCTTCACCCAACATTAGCAAATTGATTAAACTTTGTAAGGATGGCATATGCAAGGGACTTCCAGAAGATTCAAAGATTTTTCAAAGACATGCATATCTTATTGATTATTATTATTATTGTCACCATGATTCTGATTAGCATGATTTAAGTTTTATTTTAATATACATCTTGGAGCAGTTCTGCTTAGTTCAGTATCTCACCTTCAGTGTGGGTATTTTGACTTGGTCAACCCAGTTGCCCAAGTCAAACACGGTTCCCAAGGCAGTGACTAGAAAAAATTGACAATGCTTATATTTGCTCCAAACATGCCTAAGACCAATACCGCAGTCTCAATTTTCATCGTATGGTCACAGTTATTGAGTTTCAGAGTTTATTATTATTTTTATTAACTCTGGCCATTATTTTTATTGTGAGATGATGATATTTCTCGCATTTCAGTGGATTAGTGAGTATGAGTAGTCACTTGTACCATTTTACCATGTTTTCGGACACTTCTATACAATCAATTTGCCCCACTTCTCAGTCGGAAGAAAGTTATGATGTATTTTATTTTTTTAAGAGGTTGTACCACTAGAAAATGATCTATGGAAATCATTGAAGAAATCGATTTGGCTTGTGGTAAAGGAAATGGCAAGGAATTGATTATTGATGATGTATTTTGGCTTTCTTGATCTTTTGGCACCTGTTTCATCCATTTTCATGCTTTAGATTATTATTTTGGCTTTCTTAGGTAGGACGTTCCCCATAGGGAGAAATTGGTTAAAATGGCCAAATAAAAGTGTGTAAATCAAGTTGTATCTTTAGAAATATGTATGGGGGGACCTCTTAATGACCCCCCATGTCCCCGAAGTGTCAAACTTGAAAAAATAATGATTTATCATATTGTAAAAATGGGCTTTATGAGGTAGTTCGCCCCCCTCAAATGTATTTGTCTAAGTTGATCCATGTAATGTAAAATTAAAATATTTCCACCATTGATGTTTTAATCTCAACCGTTGGATGGATGTTGGTTAGAATGTGGACACACTCTTGATCTATTTAAGAATTGTGATCCCCTCATTGTATTCCATAAAAAAAATTGGCTCTTGGTTATTGGAATAGAGAAATATTTTCAGAGAAATCCCGTGTCTTCTTTGTCATAGATGTTGGACACAATGGCCACACTGAGAGAGGGGGTGAATCAATGTGTGAGCAATTGAAACCCTTTTTAAACCTTCAATTAATCAATCATTATATTACCAATTACATCATCAACTTCATCAAATAAATTAACCTTGAGTCATACGCACAATAATCATATCAAAGAGAGACACACGAATATAAGTAGTGTGAGCTTTATTTATAATAATGGAAGACTTCAATCTTCTCGATTACAATCGGCACCAACTGATGAAAAGAGCACTACCTCTTGTAACATGTTCCAGCCTGGTTTTTTTAGCTCCAACTAAGAAAAGGTTCAGGAATCCAATCCTTAAGTGCAAGACTCAGCTTGCATCACTACTATCAACCTCTGCTCATGTATTTCGCCTCATTAACATCAATCTGCTGTTATAGTCAAGCCAATCATGTCACTGCTTGCCAAGTCAAACCTGTCACTATTCTGCAGAGTGTTATGTCAAGTCAAGCTGCTCATCACTTCTCTACTGCACAAGGATCATGTCAATTCACCCGCCTAACATTGCCAATCATCAACAGTCTGCTCTGATGCTGCTCATGCCAACTTATCAGTGGTCTGTTCAAGCATCATCATCATCATAGTGTATAGGAATGCTTCATAGTGTATAAGTATGCAACATCATCATCATAAGGTAAACTTCAAGTATGCATCATCACCAAGGGTTTGTATCATCATTATATCATCATCATAGTATGCATTGTGTATGCATGTGCATCATCATCATAGAGTGTACATCATAGTGTATATCATCATTTCATCATCCTAATGGATTTACTTCAGACATCACTGTACATATACCACTGTATATCATTGTACTTCACTGTACATACACTTATACACATTCATTACTGTTCACTCCTTTGACTGAACACTGTACATACATTATATCTCATTCATTGGCTGCATACATACATACCTTGTCTATTCATTAGCTGAGTATGTTAGACAAACCTTGGACTTAACCACTGTTGAAACTGTAGATGTCTGTAAAACTCGGGACTACTGTAAATGATGCCATATCGTGGACTATTTACAAGTCGAGGAAGAGTCAATTTGTGACTGTGGAAAAGCTTTGGAAGTCCTCGAGCAAGGACTGTTTATACCCCAAAGAAATCAACTGTTGAGTGCTTGGTTTTTCATCAACCCAAACAACTGTTGAACACCCAAACCTGGGACTGTTCAAGCATATAGATCAGGGCAGCAATAACCATCAAAGCACAGAAGACTCAGACTGTTCCAGCACCCAAAGAAATCACTGAAAAGGTTCGGTTCCATCCCAAACACTTGAACTGTTCATGCTCATGATATCAGACTGTCAGAAGGTAAAAATTCGGGACTTTTCAGTGGTAGGTTTGTCACAAGGATTCATCAAGATTTTGGTGGACTGTTTGTATCTTTGGAAGACCCCAAGATAAGTCACAAAGATGGACTGTCATCGCTTCGTAAGCAACAAAGGAAAGAAAAAAAATACACCCCACAAGATAAACCCTCGTCAACTGTAACCTTTGGATTTGAGGCAATAGGTAGCAGCAAGGGTTCCTTTCATTACTCGGGACTGATCAGACCTAAGCTATCATCCCTTCATGCACACAAAGTGTCAAAAGCCAGACTGTGTATGAACCAAATTTCGGGACTGGTTGAGTGTGGAAACGCCTCCAACACAAGGCACACACTCAGACTGTTTATGCACAACAAATCCCAAAGATTAACCTTCTCCTTGAAACAAATTCGAGACTGTTTTAGCCTCAATCCAAGCTCATTCCACCTTAGTCATCGAGCTCACTCCTCATTCTATGAGTTCTCCACAGTCCACGAATTCTCCTCAGTTAACCAAATTTACCTCAGTCCACGAGTTTACCTTCACTCCACAATTTTTTCTTTTTCTTAATCGTTGATTTGTTTGAGTGTACAAGCTTGTGTTTATATACCTTTTTGGTGTTGACAAAAGAGCTAGAAGCGGGGCTGATTTTAAGGTAAGCAAAGTATTTTTATTATTTAGTATTTTGATTTGTGTTTTTGTTGCAAGTCTGTAATGGTCAGCCTCAATGGTCATCATGTCTTAGGGTTTGTTGTAATTAACCCAAGACTTCTTCAAAAGTCAACCACAAGCACTCAAGAGTGGGGTGTCCTCCACAACGTCATCCAAGGGTACATCAAGGAACCAAGGACCCTTAGTCAAGGGTATGCACATGACCTCAAGATCAAGGCATGTGTGCCATAGGGCATGCAAGCAAGTGTCCAAGTGCTATCATGCCACCATGTCCATCATCTTCAATGGTCATCATGTCTTAGGGTTTTTTCTTCATCAATCCATTAAGTGTCATGTCCCCAAAACCCAAAATGAAGGGTGCAAACCATCTTCAAGGGTTTCAATACCCCATGAATGCACACAACATCTTCACCCCTCCTTCAAGGGTACAAGGACCATCAAACCACCAAGTGTGGGTCCAAGAACAACTTCAAGTTTCATAAGTGCTTTAAGAGCTTCTTCATCATACATGTTCATAGGTTCCACAACATGTCAAAGACCATACAAGAATTCCACCAAGGGCATCAAGGTCATCATCATCATAATAATAGCAAGGATCATATACAAGGGTTCCATGACCCCAACAAAAACATAAATGACCACGGAATGGGTCATTAATGTTTCTTCAACCCATCCAGGGCTTCTCCAACATCCACAAGGGCTTCAACACCATTTCCAAGGTCTGCAGCATCATCACGAAGATCTTGATGACATCAGCAAGGTTTTCAGCATCATCAACAAGGTGGTAGCTCCAAGATACAATCTTGTGGGTTCAAGGTCCTTGCAGGACTTCACAAGGTGCTCCAAGGCACAACCCATCTCTGTATGGGTTCTGTTATTGACTAGATTGCATCTAGTTGGACTTTCAGTGAGCTGCCAAAGATGAACAGATACTTGTTCAAATTCAAGAGTTCAGAAGTCCATTCAGGCCTTCCAAGGCCCCCTTTTCATTTTTTTACCACATGTTCATACCCTGCGGGGAAGTTGTAAAAAATGTGCTAGCATGGATTTTTGTAAATAACTTGGCTTCCTAGGACTTAAACATCAATTCGGGAATTCCAAGGTGTTTTTTTCCTTGGTAATTATAGGTTGTTGAATAAACGACCTATAATTTTCAAGTTTTTCACTGCTCCTCCAAAGCTGGAATGGTCATCTTGACGGTTAGGCCTTAGGAGGTTATTAAAGTTAATGGGTCAATGTATATGAACATGCTGTTGCCGCCTAATTCACACTTTAAAGTGCAGGAAAGTCACAACCTGCTATGTGTGTCCTTGGGGGCAAGTGAGAGCTGGGGACCATTGTCACCTCAGTCCGCAACTCCTCCGTTTAGGCAAGATCCCAACAGAGCCAAGGGGGGTAGTCCCTAAGGGAAAAATAAGTTCCAGGTTTATTAATTAATTAAAGATTAATTAAAGGGATCGTTTACAGAATAAGGCTAAGACCTTATATAAAACAAGACCAGTGCCTAGATAATGGAGTCAAAAATAAGTTACCACTTTGCAAGATTATAAAAAGTAAAACAATTTAGAGATTTTTACAAGATTATAAAAAGTAAAACAATTTAGAGATTTAAGCTATGATTGGACTTATGGCTTAAGTGTTTAACAATGAAATATATGAATAAACCAACTGTTTATAGACAATAATGAAATAAAATAAATGTATGGAAAAATGAAACAAACTTGCGAAATAGCAGAAAATCGTTATGAATACAAATTACTAAACCAACAGTAAATTTAAAGTATGAAAAAGATTTAAGCAATTAACATCCACCACATGCTCATTTACAGAATCGAAAGTAAATAAATGTGCTGAGAAATAAAGTGCTGGAAGTAAAAATTGTAGTATTGTATTGTAGTACAAGAGTGCTTGAAATAAATGTGTTGTAGAACCGATTTTGAAATGCTTCTTGGTTTATTTTAGTTAATTTTATTAATGTTGTTCTTCTTGGATTAAGTTGTAGATCCGGTGGTGTGACTACCCCGATCTAGTTCTTCTCAAACCGAAGAGGGATTGCTGTTGCGCTCAACAGGTGGGAACAAAGCCCACCCCTAGCTCACAGGTCAAACCCCAATGGCCCGGTGCTCACAAGGAGGACGATGAAGCGCCTAGAGACCCCCTTGGTTTACTACCCCTTGCAGCTTCCGAGTCACTGTTTTTAATCAACTTGAAAGTCTCTAGATGGATGCCTATTAAACTAGGACTTCCCTTTCCCCTGGTCGTATCTCGGAGTACCCCGGAGGGTGATAACCGAGTAGAGGAGCAGGAAATAGAGAAGCTTTGTTGGTTAATTTTATGGGTTAATTTTAAGTCTTGGGTGATTAAGATGCAATGTAGATTTTAAAGTGATCACAAGATGACTTGGGAAATACAGTGTTTGATTGTAGATTGTAGTACAAAAAAAGGAAAATTAGTCTAATTACCTAAGCCCCCACTTCACCTGCTTTTCATATCCAGCTTGAATTCCCTAAAGGGAGATGACAAGTGGATAGAGGATACACAGGTTTTAATGGGTTGTACGATTACTTTAGCAGAAAATTAAAACTTGCATAAACAGAAAAACTTAAACAAATATTAGCCTACTTCCTACTCTACTTCCTACTCTATTTATTATAGATTACAAAAGCTTCTAAGCTTTGAAGAATACCCCAAGAGACTCTCTTTGGGGTTTACAATAATCAGAAAAATATGGAAAAGAGGTGAAGATTGGAACCCCTTTTGTGTCGGTTGACGTTGAGGAAATTTTGTGTCTTTTTGGGCATCAACTTTCCTTTAAACGTGCATAACTTGTCAAAAACCAGCGAGCTATTCTTCGCTGGAAATCATAGAAACAACACTAAAACTGTTGTAAAATATTAGCACAATAATTACAAATTTACAAAAAAAATTCTGAATGTAATAAGTGACAGTAATATGTTATTTAGAGGGCTGGAAAATGAGTTTCCAGCCACCTAAATGATGTGAAAATAGCAGAAATAAAAGGGTAAACTAATATATAAGAGGTTAGGGCCCTAAAATAAGAGTTATATTCACTAAACAGTGAATAAAACTCAGTTTAAAACAGGCTGAAAGTAGATGGCCGAAATGAAAATGTTGCCGGAATGATGTTTGGAGAGACCCTCTTGCTTGGATAACCTGCAAATATAATCAATGCCTGCAAAATATTGTAATCCTAGAGATGAACACCTAACACTTCCTACAAAACACTTTGAAAGAAATGTTAAATCATTCACAAGAAAGAGTAAAAACACTTTTACTCTTTAATCTCTCCACAAAACACTTTGTGGAGAGCTAACTAGAAAATATAATAAATGCAAACAAGACAAATACAAAGTTACCTCAAGAATAGTAGATCATGAAAAGTTTGCAGCATAGTATCCCTCCAAAGAATTTTTATTTAAAATAGCCCAGCTTGGGCAAATCTTCAATACAAGGTAGCAAGAATATGAGAGTAAGAAGAAGAATTTTCCGGCAGCATAACAATAGCATGAATAATTGTGTATAATGAGGGAGTGAGACCCTCATTATATAGTTGAGGCAAACCCCCAACCCTTTGAAGCTCAATGGTTGAGATTAGATCTAGATCTAGGGTTTAATCTCCACCTCTAGATCTAGGTATTTGACATTCTATTCTTTTCAATTAATCTCCACCATTAGATTAATTTTTAATCAAAGGCTTAGAAGCTTAATCCATGTCCAAGTAGTATTAACCTTTGGATCTAAGCTTTTGATTTAATTTCCACCCTTAGATGAGCTTTTGGTAAAATGGAAAAACCATGGGTAGGCCCACTTAGGCGCCCCTCTAGATGTAGTGGAAATTTCCAAAAATGGCAAAAACGTGGGCCAACTATAGCTAGCGCCCATCTCCAAAAGTAGCACCTCTCTAAATACATTAGCGCTCCTCCTTTTGTGGGCTAGCGCCCCACTAAAATGGTGGCGCCCTCCAAACTAGCATGCGCCCTCTATATAATAGCGCTCCTTCCAAAATGGAGGCGCTTCCTTCTTAATATGGCGTCCTCCAAACTATTAGCGCCACCTCTATAATGCATACGCCCACCTCTAAGATTAGCGTGGGTCCTTTTAATACATAGCGCCCTCCATTGTGGCTAGCGCTTCCTCTAAATTTGGCATTGACTTTTATGTGGCGCCTCCAATTTGAGCGTGGGTCCCTTCTTTATGAGCTAGCGCCCCTCTAAACATTGTAGTGCCTTCACCATTTTATTGTGAGCTTCATTAGCGCCCTCATCTTGGTTTGTAGCGCTCCTCCATTTAATATTGGTGGAGTCTTCATAAGGGTAGCGCCTACCTCTAAAGTTTGGTAAGGCCTCCAAACTTGGCCGCCCTCTCCATCATATATGTCTCCTTTTTACATGGACGCCCCATCAAATATAGTGATGGTTTAAACTATGATGTGGTATTTAGCCATGACTTGTTTCCTTTAGTGGTGGTTTGGCCACTCACATAACTTTAGGCTTAAACTTTAGCCTTTAGCTCCAATAATAAATTTTTATCCCTTTGACTTAGGATAAAATCAATTTCACCTTAGATTAAAAATTTTCAATTTAATTTTTTAAATTTCCCCATTTTGACTTAGGCAAATTAAAAAATAACTTGAAAAAATTATATCTAGGCCATGGGGGGGTGAAAAATTTTGGAATAAGTTTTCCTAGGCTTAGGAACCCCCAAACCAACTTACCATGGCATTTCTTGATTTTTTACTTCAAATAAAAAAATGTGAATTTTGACTTAGGGAATTTAATTAATTCCCTAGGAAAAATATACCTTGTTTAGACAAAAATGGTCTATCTCCTCAACCACCCATCAGAATGACATGGGACTCGAAGCAGTGGCTTAGGGGGTTTCATAGCAATTAACTTTGCATTCATAGCCCCTATTACAAAATGCCATGCTCGAGCGATTACATTATTACATCAATGACTGAGTTAATTAATCACCATGGGGTGAAAAGAATTAACTAGGAAAAAAAATATAAAATACAACAACACAACGAAACTCCGCAAGACTCTACACAGATGCCTAGCATGGTCATGAATTACACTTTGAAGCCTTAGCCACCTCATGGAATTGACTGGTAGAACGCCTGTCACCACTTTGGAGGATTTTGAGTGAAAACCAAACCGATTAAACTCGTTTACGCAACAAGGTCAATTGGAAAGGGAAAAACACTCGATGAGGGGACTTCCCTAACAACCCGTTCCATGGTGTGGCATCCGTATCATCTGACCCATACTAGCACATAAAATTACATTAATTTTCCCACGCAGGGGAGCGGACATTTCGTTCTACAAAGGGGCAATAGCCCTGCAGAAGTGAAAAATCCTCAGATTTTTCTAAGGTACAATAATGTACAACTTCGTGTACATGGAGTTGCCACCTAGTCGAAATAGGTGGGCAACACATGCTAGACATTATTATTGAGTCATATGGACATGTGCTAGGCCCTCCTAGGTTTTATTTCATGTTTTCAGAAAATATTTTTTCTCGTAAACTTAGGCTATTTTTTAATAGTTTAAATGGAGAAATTATTGTTGTAATAAAAGTGTGGTTAGAGGCAGGATTTTGCCATGGCGGTGCTCGTTTTCTAACTCAGAGCATCCGTTGTACCCCTAAACCCAATTTTCCAAAGTTTTAAGTGATTAATTTATGACTTAAGTAAAAAATCTCCAAAAAATAAAAAAAATCAATTAATTAATTACATAAATAATTAAATTGGAGAGAATATCCAAATTCCTAAATCAGTGGATTCTTGTCCGATTTGATTGAAATCAATTTCTATTGGATTCCCTGATTTAAGGCAAGTTATCTCCTTGATTAAAGCGTCAACTTTAGTGTTGATTGAGGCTACTGCGAGTTTTCCAGATTAAGGGGATGCTTTTCTCCTTAGAAGGGGGCATAATTGCTCATGTGGCACCCATCTTGCATGTTTTGGAGATCCCAAAGTGGGGGTGTTCCTACCTCTTGAGAGGTGACACATTTTTCTTGAGTGTAACTCCTTGTAACTCACCCAAATCAAGGGATAAACTCACTCTCAATCTCAAATTCGCCCTTGGTCTTCTTTAGTTGGCAAATGTGCCCCCTTGGTCCCGGTTTTCTATCAAAGCAATACTCTCTCCCTTTCAAACTAGTTGGAATGTGCTAGGAAGATCTCGCCTATTGTAACCGTTGTTTATATGAGAAATAAAAGAGACTTTGGAGGTCTATTTGTGTGGTGCTTTGTTGAGTGGATGTATTATCATTGTGCTTTGTGGAGATAATATTTGTTGGATCCATCTTGCTTCCAAGTTCCAAATCTAGCTTGCTTGAGGGATTGGTATCAGTTTTGCGAGGTCAATTAAGCTGTTTGTTTACTGCTTCAATTTATTCCGTATGAATGCTTAGAGATGCAAATCGAATATTTTAATCTTTTTATGAACATTTTCACATTAATTTCTAAGTATATATGTTGCTGGATTTGATCTTGGTTATTGAGTTGTGTGAAGTGCAGGTTATCTTAGTTAGAGATTGAGAAGATCTTGTTTGATCTTCCTCATTTCTAACACTCTTGTTTACAGATAAAGTTCCTCGGTGCCCCACAACATTAGAGGAAATTTGAGGTCTAAAATGGGCCTCCTAAGGAAAATAATAAAATAATAGTTAAAATAATAAAATAATAGTTATTAATTTTGGAGGAAGAATGAAAAAAACTACTTTTTTGGTTCGTATTTTCGACATATCTCCCTGTGGTTTTACTCAAATTCCGAGCGGGAAAGCTCTTTGGATATGGAATTTAATTCCGCATCCAACGAGTACCCACATTGCATACTTTTGACGGACCCCGCTACCCAAAAAATAAGAAATACCTGAAAAAACGTGATGATGATGTCATAAGTATTTTTTATTTTTGGGGTAGCGGGGTTCGTCAAATGTATGCAGTGTGGGTACTCGTTGGATGTGGAATTAAATTCTGCATCCAACGAGTTCTCTTGCTTGGAATTTGAGTAAAAACACAGGAAGATATGTCGAAAATACAAACAAAAAAAGTAGTTTTCTTTTATGACAAATATGTCAATTCAACCATTATGGCTGACTCATTTTATTGAAATTCTATTGGTTCCTGAATTCCAACTCACAAAATTTATTGTTGGCGTGTTTTCTTATAAGGCCCATTTTAGACCCCAAATTTCCTCTAATATCAAGCACCTCAAAGATCTTCTTGTTCTCTACACTTCCCTCTCTCTCCTTCTCAAATACTGTTTAAAAACCATCTTGTCCTTTATTTGAAAAAGCAGTTACAAATTTGAAGTTAAAAGTTTATTTTCATACATAGATCCTAATTACTTTTCATTTCCAGATTGAGCTAAAGCAGAAAAAAAATAATCTTTTTCTAGTTTAGATCTACATAACCAAGTTTTCTTGCTTCAAGTTATTTGCATTTTTTTAAAATTAAAAGGCTTGATTAGTAAGATTAACTTTCGAGTTTAAATTTTTATATTTAGCAATCTAGTGCTCATATTTGTTTTCCATCCCTAAGAGGCAAACAAAGACCCTGAGAAAGCAACTTTCTTGCTCACTTTCTCAGCCACTTTTTATTATTCTTAAAGTGCTTTTGGGCGCATTTAATTAATACTTGCTTGCTATTTTTGCAGGTTTTACAAAAAAAGAGGACGTGCTGCCAAAAAATAAAAAATTAAAGTGAAAAAAGACTAACGGAGCTCCCCTTCTAAGCTAAGCTAGAAAGCTTTCCTTCTTAGGATTTTTGCTTGCCTCTTGAAGAGAATAGCAAGCAAGTCTCAAGCACTAAATGCCAAATAAATAAACTGAAAGCTTTTTAAACCTCTTAACCAAGTACTTTTGGATTTTAACTTTGAACTTGCAAAAAGAGAGCTAGATCTAAAGAATTAAAAAACAAAAACTTTTAATCACTCAACAAGATCTAGACTTAGGAGTTTAAATCTACTTTAGATATGTCTTTAAAATGTAGACCTAAGCCAAGAAACAGTAACTAGAGTAAACTTGAAATTTTTTGGATGAAGAAGTGATAGAACCAAATGGAGCAAGAAGTAGAAAAGGGACAGTGATGCCTCCTTTGGTGAGATCCGAGGGATGATGCTTCTTCTTTCGACATTACTGGAGAAGAGGGAGAGCTCACTCGCTCATCAAATGCTCCAACTCGGGTTTCCTGTAAAATACCTTCAACAAAATACAAAGGGGATTAAAAGCATCTGTGTGAAATGATAAGAAGATAAGCAGTATTATAGATCCATACAAGAAATCATATAAAACTTGGTAATCTAATATATTCCACAATAAGAAGTAACCTAACAAGAATCACTTCCTATTTTTACCGAAATGTAGATTTCCTTACAAAGACAAGTAATCCCAACAATTGAAAAATATGAAAGGAGTTGATACAGATTACCTCAATGATTTAGCATAAAGACAACATCAACCAAACATCTATGGATCCCACACGGAAATTGCCTCCAAAGCCTTTTATTAACAATACTCAAAAAAAATATTACAATGCATGCAAGCAGAGGTTCAACCTTCCAATCATCAAAAATGGAGAAGCGACCTGCTTAAATAGGAAAAGAGAGACCTAGGGGGGCCTCACCAATACTGAAGATCAACCTGGAGTGTAATTGACTTGAGCTGAGCTAAACTAAACCAATTAGAATAATCGGTGGGGTGATTATTAGTTTAACTGAAGAGCTGGTATGGAAGAGGTGCCACCTCAGATGAGGTTGGAAACCTCACTCAGCTACCAAGCCAACTCACGATTTGCATACTCCAAATCGCATGGTTCACTCCTCACGCGAATGTGTATGGATTCCAAAGATGACGTGAGGTGCAAGTATGTTGTTGGTAGCATATGGTATACCAAAAATTTGAAGAATATTTAAAAAACGATGTGATAAATGTAAAGGGGGGCCCACACCATGGCTAGCGAAATCCTTACCACATGCTAGTGTGAACCAAGGAGCTTTGACGTCACCTTCCATAAATCAGTCGCTATCACAAATTCCAACCCAATGCTTGATGTAATGTTTAAAACTTTAACATATATCCAAAGTCTTGAAATAACATGGATGTGAGGGTCCACTCCATAGCTAGCGCACTCACACACCAAGCTAGCGATTCTTATTGAGCCTTGACGTCATCCCTTATTATATAACATTCAAAAACTTATTTTAAAACCAAACTTTGAATGCCTATGAGTTGATGTATAAATCGCTAGTCACTGTTAGAATAGTAGAGTCAAGCTAAACTAGTTAACCTATCTAAGCAACCAACAACGCATCATAAAAGATAAGAACAAAAAAAGAAAAGGACAAGAGAACACCAATATACGTGGTTCATCCTAATGGGTTATGTTGCCGCCTAATACACACTTTAAGACACAGGAAAGTCTCCAACCCGCTGTGTGTGTCCTTGGGGGCAAGTTAGAGCTGGGGACCACTGTCACCACAGTCCACAACTTTTC
>LPNX010106250.1:318423-348714 GCA_001517045.1 Pseudotsuga menziesii | reverse complement strand
TATTCTTCGCTGCAAATCACATGAAATACTAAAAAATTTGCTGTTACAATATTAGTACAAAATTTACAATTTTTTACATAAAAATCTGAGCGAAAGTATGATAGAAATATGAAGTTTAGGGGGCTGAACACTGAGTTTCCAGCCACCTAAATGATGCTAAAACAGTAGCAAATAAAGCATATACTAATGTGCTAAGGGTTAGGGCCTTAAAACCAAGGTTTTTACCACTATACAGTGATAAAAACTGAGTTTTAAAACCATTTTTACAGAAAGTGCGAAAATGAAAACAGAAAATAAATGGCTGGAAATGACTGTTTTTTAAAGTGAAAGCAACATGTAAATATCAGAACTTAAAGCCTAAACTAATATACTATGGGTTAGGGCCTTAAAACGAAGGTTTTTATCACTATACAGTGATAAAAACTGAGTTTCAAAACCCTTTTTACAGAAAGTGCGAAAATGAAAAACTGTTTTTCAAAACAATGGAAGGGGCACTCCTTCGCTTTGGATCCCTGCAATAAACTTATAGAAGCTGCAAAATATGAGCAAAGAGGTGAGTAAACAAATAAACTCTACAAAATACTTTGTAGAGTCTTACTAATCTACTCACAAATGTAGGTAAAAACACTTCTACCTACAAGTTTCTCCACAAAATACTTTGTAGAGTCTTACTAATCTACTCACAAATGTAGGTAAAAACACTTCTACCTACAAGTTTCTCCACAAAATACTTTGTGGAGAACTATCCAAGCTAATACAAATGCAACTAAATAAAAATAAAACAGGTTATCTCACAAGAAGCACAAACGTAGACAAGAGCCACCAAAGTTCCTCCAAAGCATTTACTTGTATTATGGCCCAACTAGGGCAAGAACATTACAATGGCAAGAAGAAAATGTGAGAGAAGAGTCGAGAAGTAATCCGGCAGCATAACAATAGCATGAGAGAGCCTCCCAAATGAGGGAGTGAGACCCTCATTATATAGTTGAGGAAGACCCCAACCCCTTGAAGATCAACGACCAAGATTAGATCTAGATGTAGATTAGATCTCCACCACTAGATCTAGGTATTTGACTTTTTATCACTCTCAACCAATCTACACCCTTAGATTGCTTTTTAATCAATGGCTAGGGTGCTTGATCCATGTCTTAACATTTTCCACCCTTAGATCTAGGGTTTCCATGACTCAAGTGGGGACCCCTTTGACTCAAATTTTAATTTTATTATTTTTAATTTTATCTTTAATCTTTTATCTTTTATTTAATATTTTTAATTTTTAAACTTTATTTTATCTTTTACTTTTTATTTTTATGTTTTTATGTTTTTAATCTTTTAATCTTTTATTTTCAAGTTTAAATTTTTTATCTTTTATCTTTTATTTTATCTCTCATTTTTAATTTTTAATTTTTTGCTTTTATCTTTTATTATTATTATTATTATTATTATTATTAATCTTTTATTTTTTATTTTTTATTTTTTAATTTTTTAATTTTTTTTAATTTTTGATCTTTTATTTTTTATTTGTATCTTTTTATTCTTTATTTATTTATTTATTTTTATCTTTTATCTTTTTAATTTTTAATTTTTATCTTTTTATTAAGACAAGAGGGGCACCCCACTTAGGAGATCTTCAGACATTTACTTGGATCACCTCTTAACTAGGCTTTGACTTTAGCCACTTACATCCAAGATAAATTTTTAACCTTAGACTTAGGCTAAATACACATTTCACCTTAGATGTAATTTTTCAAATTAATATTTTTAAATTTTTCCAATTTTGACTTAGGAAAAATTAAAAAATAACTTGAAAAAATTATATCTTGGCCATGGGGGGGTGAAAAAATTTGGAATAAATTTTCCTAGGCTTAGCGACCCCCAAACTAAATTACCATGGCATTTTTTGATTTTTTACTTCAAAATCAAAAAAATGTGAATTTTTGACTTAGGGAAATTAAATAATTCCCTAGGAAAAATAGACCCCTCTTGACCAAAATTGGTCTATCTCTTCAACCACCTGTCAGAATGACATGGGACTCGAAGCAGTGGCTTAGGGGGTTTCATAGCAATTTTACTTTGCATTCATAGCCCCTATTACAAAATGCCATGCTTGAGCAATTACATTATTACATCAAAACTCAGTTAATTAATCACCAAGGGATGACATTAATTAACTAGAAAAAATAAATAAAAACACAACAACATAACGAAACTCCGCAAGACTCTATACAAATGTCTAGCATGGTCACGAAGAACATTTTGAACCCTTAGCCACCCCATGGACTTGACTATTAGAACGCCCGTCACCACTTTGGAGGATTTTGAGTGAAAAACCAAACCAATTAAAATCGTTTAAACAACAAGATTAATTGGAAAGGGAAAAAACACTCGATGAGGGGACTTCCCTAATAACCAGTTCCATGGTGTGGCGTCCATATCATATGACCCACACTAGCACATATAATTACATTAATTTTCCCACGCAGGGGAGCGGACATTTCGTTTTACAAAGGGGCAATTGCCCTGCAGAAGTGAAAAATCCTCAGATTTTTCCAAGGTACAACTTGTACAACTATGTACATGGAGTTGCCACCTAGTCGAAATAGGTGGGCAACAGGTTACATCCACAAGAAGGTAGTCTTCTATTATCTCCAAAATGTCTTCTCCAATCTTACAAGAGAGCAAAGCACAAATATCCCAAAGAATATAGATGTACAACAGTGTCACAATAGTACCACTACTGCATCAAGAATACATGATATGTAGAGACTCACTTGACCCTATTATATATTAAGAGATGAGGAGGAATTACTCTCACATATTGCATGTGGGATAATATAATTCTGCAAAATAACATCTCTTAATACAATACCATGGACAAAAACTCTACACAAGTAAATACAACACCATATAACTATGGGTTAAAAACTTAAATGTATTACTCTTTTACATAAGATTGTAGACAACTTAGACATTATTACCTTCCAAGGAATATAATATATTCCAACAGTCACATGGGACCCTTGCCATGTCACTCCAATCAATGTTTAATTGATTTTGACTTCTTTTAAAATTTTGACTTTAGTGTCAATATGTCCAAATTTAACATTAAATGCCATCTTGATGCACTTTTAGCCAAATAATGCCTCACGAGGTGTTTCGGCTGCCCGACTGATGTGGAAAGTGGCCCCTGGGTAAAGTAGATGCTCTGAGTGTGAAAACAAGTGTCCCCATGTCAGAAACGGAGTCCGTATAAAACTGTTATTACTTTTTGAAGTTTTTTAATTAAACCATTAAAAAATGGCTTAAAATACAGAAAAATTTATTTTTCTCGAAAATTGATGAAACTCTTGGGGGACCTAGTACATGTCCATACGACTCAACTCGAATGCCTAGCATGCTGAAAAACATTGACACGAAGGCTCTAATAACTTCGTAAGGCCGAAACACCAAGCTGATTACCCCAACTTTGGAGGTGTGAGTGAAAAACTCAGAAATTATTAGTCGTTTGTTCAACAACCAATAATAACGAAGGGAAAAATTACTTTGGGCTAGTCAGTTTGATGCTCAAGTCTGGAAAGCCGAGCCTTTTATAAATTTAAGTGCTAGGACATTTTTTACAATTTCCCCAATGGGGTATGAACATGTGTTACAACAAATAAAATGAACAGACTTTCAGAAAAATCCTAGTGGACTTCTAAACTCTGAAGAATGAACAAGTATACTTGTTCCACTTCACTGGCTCGCTTGAAATATCCACCAAGTACAACTTAGGTGGTAGCAGGTGGGAAAATGGAGTCTAATGCCTACGCCTAGGAGGGAGAGATTTTTTTTAATGATGGTCAACAAAACCCAGATCGCCAAATTTGCAGATTCCCAGCGCTAATCGGTCTGGTGATTTTTCATACTTTCTACCAATGTTTTTTTCAATAAAATTGGTGATGTGCAATGCATGAAAATTGAAACAGGGAGAAATAGAATGAGAGACATACCTGAAACTTGTAGATACGCTCCTCGATGATGAAGAATGTTTTCTTTCCGATAAAATGAGAGATCCTAGCAAGCTTTTGATCAATTGAAGCTTTGCTCAGTGACCTTAGCGTTCCCTTCCACTTGCCACACCTAGGAAATCAATTAGCACAACATATAAATGGGATTTGCAGATAATGAAAGTACATGAATGAGAAATCATAAAGAAGTAATCACTCCCTGATAAACCAAACTGAGAGATGACCACAGGGTGAGTCTCCCCACCAATGCGCCTCCTTCAATTCGCCTCCTTCAACTCGCAAATGAAATGGGTACAAGAGAAGATACAAAAACCATGCCGGATTTATCTCAATGCAGAAGAAAAACATTACCAATCATCATCACATTCACCTATCTATCAAGAAAAAAGTGTTGAATCCCAGAATAATCTCTTTATTAAAAGTTCCAATGCTTGAGCTCATGCTTTACAATGGGGGGGGGGGGTCTTGTCTTTATATAGCTTTTGAGAGATGCAAACCCTAACTTACTTCTACATCTGACGGTTGAGATTATAACATCATCAATGGTGGAGATCAACTTTACACAGATCAATACATGGATCACTTTGACTAGATCAAGGGGGGCGCACTTTTTGCCCAATGACACCTTGTCTATGTCAAAAAATAATATAACATAAGATATGATCATGATAATATATCAAAAGGGGATCACTAGGGGCTTAATTCACCCTAGGCCCCATTAGAACCTCGCATCATAAGATATAACACTGTAATACATCAAGTGGTCAAGTTGAGGGGTGCCCCTTGGGGGTCGTCCTCACTGGCTAAGCCAAATAAAATAATGTCGGACCAAATGCTAACTGAAACTGTTGAAGGAGTGTTCGGAGAGCCACAACACATCAACTGGATGAATTTCCTGCCATTTCCTTGACTTTTCTAGCTAAATTGAGTTTATTAGTAATTTTCTAGTTCATTTTATGGTGCTACAACCTCCAAAAATGATAAAAGTCATCATATCTTCCTTCCGGTTGAGAACTGGGGAAAACTGACTATACTGGAGTATCTGGAGACATAGAAGAATGGTATAAGTGACTACTCATACCCCCTAGAACACTACAATACTCTAGGAGAACCAAAATCATTGCAATAATAATATAATCTGGCCAATAATATTAAATAAAGTGATAATAATCACTGAATGTGCAATATTAGGGCAAACTTTGAAAACTGATACCACAGTATTGGCCCTAGGCATGGTTGGAGCAAATATAAGCAATGTTGTTTTTTGAGCCACTGCATTGGGAACCGTGTTTGACTAGGTCAAAGTACCCAAACTATAGGTGAGATGCTGAACTAGGATGATCCTGCATGCGTTCAAGGTAAGAAATGCTCCAAGATGTATATTAAGACCCAACTTTAATCATGCTATTCAAAATCATGGTGACAATAGTAATAATAATAACAACCAATAAGATATACCTGTGCATTTGAAGAATCATTGAATCTTCCAGTAGTCTCTTGTATATGCCATACTTACAAGGTTTAAATAGTTTGCTAGTGCTGGGTGAAAGTGGAGAACAAGGCTAAAGTAAAGGGCAATGACTCAGTTAATTTTGACCTGTGATCTCTCTGAATGATGACAAGTACACTCAACCACAATGACATATGCATGATAGGTGAACAATAGGGAATGGTGGTGTCTCACAGGTGGATGAGTTGATCTGAAAAGAGTCCATTCAACTTTAACAACATGTCTACAACTCACATCCATGCTAACAATCAAGCTCTGTGAGGATCTTTTCTAGGACCTTTGCGTTGAGTACACAAGAAACTGTAGTGAAGAGATCCTAGGGGACACTTAGAATTAGTCACCCCTTACTCCATCTCAGATTAAAACCCTCAGGCTCCGTGAGGAAATGATCATACATTTCACAAATATGTCCAACAGTCTTTAGATTTGGCATTTATTTATCCGCTGCTATTCTTTGGCCTTTCACAATTTTATTTTATAGCCCTTTTTGAGTTGTGTCTAAAGACAGTTTGCATTTTTATTTGAGGGCTTGCATTTCTTAGTATATAACATGTAACACATAATGCATGTAATGATGGTAGACATATTGCTTCAAGATTTAGCTGACACTCTTAGAGCAACTAGGGGGGAATATCCACAGCCATGACTAAACATCGGGGGAAATTGACCAGAGAGGTCAAGGCTTCAAAACCCAACTCACCTAGCTCAGCAACCGACACCAGCGGGTTCTCCTGGCCCAAAAGGATCAAGGCTTCAACAAGTTTTGTTGCACAACTCAGAGCCGAGACACAAAACACCATGGGATCTATAATGCAAAGGGGTCAAAGTAGGGAAAATGATCTTTAATCTCATAGGTCTCAGTCAATCATAGGTCATGGGAAGAAGAACAACTAAGGATGAACTTGATGGATGGGGCAAGTGATAGATGGAACAAACAAAGCACTAGAGTTTAAAGGTTGTATAAAGCATGGCATAAACAATGGTCTTCAACATTAGACTCTTTAATCATTTCTTAGCATAGGTTTAAGCATCAGTATCTATAAGCATAAGTCACCATGATCATCCTAGCATAATAAGCTTAGGTGTTTAACATACATCACAAAGTAGAAACTCATGAAGGAGCCATATACCTGTCTCCATCTAATAAGCCCCTCTGTAATTGTGTACCATATCTGATCTGCTACTTTGCTCAAATGAACTGGGTTACCACCGAAATCCTCTCAATGGTCAAGGAAATTTCAGTCCTAGCAAGAAAATACAGCGAAACAAGGCTCTGTAATGGCTGAGGTTGTAAAGATCCATGCAAAAACGCCATCTGAATGAATAGCTCGGAAAAATAAAGAGATCAATTTGTATGTTACATCATGCTAGCCCAACTGCAATATATATGTGATAACACTACTGTTTCCAAGAAGAAAGGCATAAGGCTTCGAAAAACCAACTCTCGTAGGTTGAGAGTGAGACATCAATGGTGATCTGCCAAGAACCGCTAAGAATTTAGAGAGTTTTGTCACACACATTAGAGCCAAGACACCAAGGGATAACATGGAGGCTATCCTAACAAGAGATTATAGAGGGGAAGGTCCTCTTAGCCATATCCAGATCAATGGGCTTGCTCAACAAGTAAAGGTGAGATGAGTGGAAGATGGAAAAGGCTCATAATGGAACCAAGGGATAGGTTGTGATGCATGCAATAGTTTAGATACCATGCCAAATATTGATACGTAAATAAAACAACTATGATGAGATGTAATGTTATACAAGAGTCCTACTCACATTATCATCAGCAGATCACAAGTGTAAAATAGAGTCTATAACTAGTCAATCGGTCAATACAAATCCATATAATCCATATATGACACCCTCTAGCCATGCATCTGATACAAAAGTTGGAATTGAAGAAGGAACATCAGAAGGCATAGCAACATATATGTATAAACGTATAGCAGGGGATCCACAGAAATGGCTCAGCAATAACATGGTCAACTGCTCTGAAGTTCTGTTCTGTCCATATAATGATCTCAGCCATCATTTACAAATGTAAAATCTCTGTGCTCAATGTAAGGGACTGGTCCATCTCTGATCTGCTCTGGCAAGAACAAGGTATAAGACCCCCATACAAATGGTGGTACAACAGGTACCATGCTACAAACCATGTCTTGTGATGAAAATCACAGGAGTTACCCTCATACAATACAAAAGGTATCAGGGGGAACAATAGAAGGATTACTTGATATTTATGATTATCTGGGGGAAATTGATGGCATTGGCATAATTGTACCCTTACAGCAGCGAAAACAACTCGATGGTGCACCTATGGGAGTTCCAGATTTGCTAGAAAAAGGAGTAACTAACAATCAAAGTTGTATAAGTTATTATCAAGGTTTTGTAAACATTTTTTTAAATCATAGATAAAATATATACTTTCATACTTTGTATTAAAGTGGGGTAAAATAAAAATTACCATTTCATGTTAAAGGGGGTTGATAGAGTGGTACACTCAATAAAGTGAGAAGGTTTGTTAGTTAAAGAACTTATCACTTAATGTATAAAGTATGGTTATAGTAATGTCCTCTTTAATAATAAACAATACAATCTCTGTATATTTGTTTCTCTCTCATGTTTATGGTTGCACTTCTCTAACTTTCACAACAGAATATATATGATCTGGAGCTTCACTCTTTGTTCAGTAATACTACACATTCTTGATAATGTTGGATCAAAGAGATCTTTGTGTACCTTTACTGATGTTCAGGGTCGCATAGTTGGCCATTGTAATTCTTAGATTGCATCATATTCAACATAAACAACATCTTCAAGCATTCTCTATGGATAATCTACGCATTACACGAATTGCTGAAATTCCTTAGATGGATCCAAGCATATTCTGTTTAGTAACTTTTGTTCATGACACCTATACACATCCAGAATCCAGCCAATCTTTCTAGTTACTATACTGGTATTTTCTTCACTATGAAATGGGGAGCTATACTCATCAATGGATTATCTAGGGATCAATTTTGATGAGATTTAGTTTAGTGGAATTTGTCCAAATCTGTATTATTTTGTATTTTGTCCTTTTGTCCTTTATATTTTGTATATCACCTACCTCATTGTAAAATATTTCATAGGTGATTTATTCGAAAATGATGATTCGCCTAGTTTTGTATTTATATTTTTATATCTCATAGGGGACTTGGTCAATGGGATAAGATAATTTTATTTATGTCCAACTAATGACCACAAAGTAGGTCAATGGGACTGCCGGTTACAATGATGTCTGTGCAATGCGGGAGGGCTAAACGGTCCCCTTTTTAAAAAGAAATACAATGCAGAAAGTAAAAATATACAATGCCAACTAGACTGAAGTATGAGAAAGCTCCTACACCAGTGCCGACTCGAGAACCCTGTGCTGGGACAAAGATGCTCAGGTGGAGAAGATCCTGGAGTCGAACAAGACCGGGGAAGGTCTAGTACTCCTAACATCCGTGGTTGAAGGAGGAAAACTGAGGGAAGTTCAATAGCGTCTGCTAGCCTGAATAGAAGCTGGTGGGTGCGGGTTGACCTCTAAGGTGTTGTCAGTGAGTTCTGGAGGACCTTGTTTGTCTCTTGGGGAGAGGCCTGGTACGAACTGTTGTTGAGATCTCGTGGGTCGGGATCCACAGACCCTCACTACTCTGGAAACTGGATCAGTATCTAAGTCGGTTGGTCTCTTGGTGCCTCTGGTTGGTGGTAGCACGCTGAAGAACGCCGTGATCCTGTGTGTGGTATTGGGTTTGGTGGGGGGCTGAAGGACATGTGCTCGAAACCTAAGAGCCTCCTAAATTTAAAGTGCTAAACATCTTTGATCAATATATCTGAAAAAGTCGGCTAGAGTCTGAGGGCCTCTAAATAAGCAATGAAATCGTCCTCTAATCTCGTAATATATAGGACATCTGAAGATAAAGTGCGACTCGGTCTCCACTTCCTATAGATGATAAAGTTGGCAGATCCTGTCCGATGTATTAATCCGGTGGTCTGTCTCTACCCAAAGTCTATGGGATCCTACTCTGAACTGTCCGAGAGGGATTCGAAGAGCATGCATCTAGTGACGGAACGTGTACTGGGGTCGGACAATGAGCACGTCTCTGATCTCCAAGAAGTGCTCAGCTTAAAAGGCCATCTTTGGGCGCAACCCTCCCGGGAGATTGACCCATGTGATCTGAACGAACTGTCTGTAAATATCCTCCCCGATGATCTTATTTAACTCCTGTCGGGTAGGTGGAAGTTGTCCTGGAGCATCCAAAGAGAACCAAAACGGGGGGAGACGATCTAACTGAATCCGTGCTGATTTGAGAAGGTCAAAGGCCCCTGTGAACCAATATTTGGCTCTGTCCGAGTGGGTAGTACAAGAAATAGTCTTAGAAGAGCAATAGGCTAAAGTATGGATACCTGTCTCGACCCTTTAACTAGTCTGCAAAGCCTCGGACTTGATGCAAGAAGGAAACCGGTCTGAAGATTGGCTCAAGGTGGAAGGGTTGGGTCCCAAACTTAGCCAAGATGATGTGCCACTGTATTGTCTGCTTGCATCTGATGATGCGTCGAAGAAGAAGGATCTGGACTCTCTTAGCTGAGGCCCAATCCAACTCGAGTAAAGAGGGTCCCCAAATTTCTATTCTGTATAGAACAATAGGATCGATCAAGGTGTCCATAAGGCTCATCTTGGATGAGATATCGTGGAAATGATGACGAAAACATTGTCTCTCGAGAAGGGCTAAGGATTCGTATCCCTTGTTGATTCGAGGTTGAAGAGTTGGTTGTAGACTAAAGCGGGGCCCTGAGAACTGCACCCCCAAGTAAGTATAGGTATTGGTAATTTCGACTTCCTCCCCTTTGAATAGGAAGCGGAAGTCCGAGGTTTTCTTCACCCCATTGAAAGGTCATAACATTTGTTTTACCCAAATTCACAGTCAACTTCCGAAGATCACAAAATAAAGCTAAGGCGTCCAACTGCCTTTGTAGGCCTTCCGGGGAGGAAGATAAGAGTACTACATCATCGACAAAGAGTAGAATAGAAGTAAGGACATGATGGAGAAGGCACCCGTATGTATCCTGGATATGCTTGTGCAGAAAGGCTTCCAACTCATCGATATAAATCCCAAATAGAGTGGGAGACAGCAGGCAACCTTGTTTAACCCCAATAGTGCTTCGGATGAACTCAGACATTCCTCAAGCTGTGCGGAGGCAACCAAGGACGGACTCATATAAGTGCAAAATAACTGTCAGTAGGGTCGTCGAGATGCCAATATCTCTGAGCCGCTGCAATAAATCTTCTCTTGGGACCGAGTCAAAGGCTTTCCGTAAATCCACAAAGCAGCAGTAGACTTTCGAGGAACGATGGGGTGCCTCCTCAATCACTGCACAGAGGGTAAAGATATGGTCAATAGTCTGACGAGCTGGCCTAAACTCTGCCTGGCCCCGAGCTCTGAGGTTGCTCTACTCGAGATCGTTGGACAACTTCCTATGCAGAATGGTGGCATATAAGTTTGAGAACGTGTGGCCTACCATGATCGTTCTATAGTTATTAGGATAAGAGGTGGATCTTGACTTGTGAATCAGATAGATGACGTGGTGTGACCATACTAGAGGAAAACCTTCACGCACCACATGGTTGAAGAGATCAACCAAATAGCTAACCAGAGTGCGGAGATAGTGCTTGAAGAACTCTGCTTGGTATCCTTCCTCATCTGCTGCTTTGTTATTGTTCATCGCCCAAATGGCCTCCTTGATGTCTTTGTCAGAGAAGAGGTGCCAGGAGGAAGGTGGGGAAGTAACCTGAATTTGGGTCTGTCCAGGAATGTTGTAGAAATTGGAAGTATGGGAGAACATGGTAGCAGGATCGAGGTCAGATAGGAGAGGAGAGCGCCGAGGGAGGATGGTACTCTAGAATTGCTTGGGGGAGTGGGCAAGGAGAGCTAAGAGTTCCCATTTTCTCTGAGAGACATATTGTCTTTTCTTGTGATGGAGGAGATGGCAGTAAGAGATTTGGATGTTGGGGTATGTGGATTCGGAGTGGCAGAAGGCATGACAAAGTTCTCGATGGAGGGTTTTGAAATCTTTATCGTACCATTTATTCATGGGACAAGAACCAGGTTTAGAGGAGGTAGAGGTGATACGGATGGAATGGGGGAAGGACTTAAGTGCACCCTCCCAAATTGCAGATGAGAGGTACTGGTATTTAGTAGAGGAAGAGTCAAGTGAGAAGAATTGGGCCTCTGAAGGAAGAATCTAGCAAAGAGTTGGCGAGAAGATGTCGAGGTCGCCTTCGTCAAAGCGAAAGGTGGTCTGAGGTGGGCTCGACAGGCAGGGATGTGTTGGCAGTAAAGGGTCAAACTGGAGAGAGAGTGAAAGAAGTGCATGGCCAGCAAGGGGGGTGGGGGATATTGAAAGGTTTCGAATAGACGAGAGCAAGTTCTGGTTGGCAAGAGCATAATCCACCACACTAGCCCCTCCATGTGGTCGATAGGTGAAGAAGTGAGAATTCGGAAAGCATGGAAGGCCGTTCAAAATTAGCAACTCGTGAGATTCCCCTAGCTGTAAGAGATGTTTGCCATATGCTGTAGTGGGCCCCAAGGCATCTTTTGATATCCGGTGAAGGCCTACCGAGAACGGTCGATCCCCTGGGTACATAACACATCCTTCGATCAGTCGTGGAGAGGGATCTGGAGATCTCTGGTGGGAGCATTGAAATCCCCCATAATGATGACCTCCTCTTCAGCAGAAAACTGGGTGATGCCAGTGTACAAATCTGTAAAGGGGTCCCCATCCACAATATTATGGATGGAAAAAGGTGAAGACGCTAGGGGAAAGCAACAGACTGCGATGTAGATGTCTCTCGAGGGGGAGACCCTGACTCTAGCCCGAATCCACATAAATATGACGTACTCATCTGTAGCTACCAGTGAAACTCTGTTCTAGAGAGAGTCTCTAACTAGGCACGCAATACCACATGATCCCCTGACCCCGCCTGAACTCCTCGTTTCCTGCCTGCAACTTGAGAACCAATGGTAGCCTGTGATATTTGGGAGAGGTCGCACAGGGCTCGCATGAGTCTCGGTCACGAGGAGGATATTTGCTGAAGCGAGTATATCATATAGAAGACTTGGTGATGACCAAAAGGATCCATTGCCATTCCAGCAGCGGACATAGATACCTGTTAGCTGACGTCTATTGATGTATTTGTTACTTCAGAAGATATTTTGATGTATATTATCATTGTATGTTGTTGTACCCCCATTGGGGATGTGTATCACCCCTTTACGGGATGTCTACATTGTGTATAAACCTTGAGGTACAACCTCCATTGTAAGTCGGGGCAATAGTCCCTAGTGTAACATCATGTAATATGTAATTGTGGTCTCTCTAGGAGAAGTGGGTCCCATGTGAGAGGACATGTAGGCTCGAGTCTTATATTTGGTTAGTGACTTGAAAGGGTATAAATAAGGAGGCACTCTCCCTCATTTATACACACCTCACACACTCTCTAAGGCGCATGAGAGAGAGAGACAGTCAGAGGAGGAGAGAAAGATGGCTGTCGAACATTTCTTATTACTGCTTTTGATCATCTTACTATTCTGAAGAAGTTTGCGGGGTTTTCTCCTTTATCGTTTCCCTGAGGAAAATCTTTGTGTCTTGTGTATTTTTATATCTTATGCATTTTGTTGTACTTGTTATTCTGTCAGATAAAGATATTAGATAATCTAATCAGATCTTAAGAAAATCTAACATGGTATCAGAGCCTCTCTGAAAGAAGGCACTGTGCAGCTGCGGGAACTAGGGCTTCCTAGATGAAGGTGTTCTCTCCACAGATCATCAAGCAAGTAGGGCTAGGATAACTCGCTTCACTAGGGCGCATCTATTGGTGGTATCAGTTTCTGAATCAGAGAAGTTTCACTGTACAGCTGAAATACAACTGAAACAACAGCTAATGGAAATTACGGTTTCATGCCTGAAAACCCTAGAAGATTGAATTTAGTAATCCTAACAGTTTCGCTATGACGTGAGATTGGAGAAGGCTCAGAAGATGAAACTTTTACAGGCCGAAGAGAAATTCATACTGTACACTGTGTAAATGCTTCATCCTCAGATTCACTATACTTCAGGAGATATGGTTCCTCCAAATCAGGGTTCCAGCCTCCTCAAGAATACAGTCATAAACAAGTGACCTAGGGAGATTTGCCATATCTCGGGCTAGGAAGGTCGAAACAAAATTTCGCAAGATGTTGCAGGTAGGGCACGGACTGTAGTTTCTGTGGTACACTTTTTAGACCCAGAATGTTAAACAATGACACGTGGCAGTCCATACAAGTTCTCTATGCTAAACAGTCCCCAAAAAAGTCACGTTTGGAAACTCGACATAAGTCCCACTTGGAGAATACACTTCTTCTCTAACCTGTGGGGTTGGAAAGAGGACATATTAGGATATCTCAGTGAGAAGTTTCAGAATGTAAGGAGCCGAACCTTAGGAGATACAGCGGAATCAATATCAGTCATTTCTGCAGAAGAAATTGGAAAACTAGGGCCTCCTGTTCTGCGAGCTTCCCTCCATTGTTTTCATAAAAGGAGCACATTAGACAACTCGCCTTGAAGAGACCCATCTTTCTATTCAATTAGAAGGTTGAAATTCCAACTTTTGAAAATTAGGGTTTCTTTGACAAACCCTAGATCAGCCAGCTCCGGAACTAGGACGGACACCTCAAATTGGTAAGATCTAAATTTTTGCTATTTACATTTGAGGTTCCCATTTCAAAATGACTAATCACACCTAGCTTGAGGACAAGCTTGGTGAAGCTGAAAACTTCTGAGTATGGAAGTATAGGACCTCCGTGATCCTTGAAGAAATTGACTTGGATCAATATTTCAGTAAGGAAGTTCTAAGAGCTAGAGGGAGATGAGGCTAAGGCTATAGGCAAGAGAATCATTGCAGATTCTATTAAAGATCATCTCAACCCTCACGTGTCATCCTTGAAGAAACCAAAAGGAAGTGTTCGATGCTATGACGAAGCAATCGAAGAAGAATAAGAGATTGTTATAACCACCTTAAATGGCCTCCCAAGATCATGGGATTCATTCATTCGAGGAATGTGTGCTAGAAATATGTGATTACCTTTAGCAGACTCTGGGAAGAGTGCACACAAGAAGAAGCTTGAGTCATAATAAGAGAAGAGAAGATGAGAGCAACTGAAGATCAAGCTCTCACGATTCAAAGAAGATCCCTCAAGCGATGAGGAATATGAAGGACTCAATTCTTGAACAACCTCTTATCCATCTTAGCATTTGGATAAGAAATGATGTTGTTATGAATGAAGAAGAAGATGAAGCTGAAGGTTCAAGAAAAAGTCTACCCATGAAACAAATAAAGATAAGTATTCAATTGTCATTTCATGATATTGTTTGGTTATGCATTTGTTTACATTCAGTTGATGTGTTATGCATGTTTGAGTATTTGCATTTATACTACTGCATTGCACATGATGGGTAAGAAGTCAATGATGTTGTACAACATTCCATTACTACTTATCTATATTAAAACCTCTTTGCTGGCATATTAGGAGTAGTACACACTCTTAATAACATTAGGGTAGAATGCATCTAGAAGTTATTGTATGTATACATGATATGAATGAATGTTGTAGCATTGGCTAAAATAGTTGCATGGCTATGTGACATATATTTGTCACTATTAATATGTTTTGGAAATTATGATATGTTTCTAATCATGCAAATGAACTTGACTTGTAGATCATTCCAAAGAACAAGTAATGACAGTTCAAAAGAGGAACCTGAAGCTTCCCGAGTCAAAGACACCATAGAAAAAGAAAGAGCTTCAGAAGAATATAAAAGAACGGTAGATCCACCTCTAGAGATGAAGACCACCTTGGGTACGAGAAATAATCCAAGATGAACAATAGTATGACAATACTTCCAAGAAAGAAAGAGGCCTCAGACACTCTCTAATTATGTGACACTGTTGAGCGACATCATTGATGCAAAGCCTTCCAGCTATGAAGAAGTAGACAAGAAGAAAGAGAAGGAGACTATGATCAAAGAATACCAGTTCAAGAAGAATGGTGTCTAGGATGCGGTGTTGAGACCTGAAGGGAAGTTCGTAGTGTCTTCCATATGGATATACAAGATCCAACATGCAGTAGATGGCAACATTGTGGGATAGAAGGCAAGATTCGTAGCACGAGGTGTTATCACCAACCTTGGAGTTGCCTCTGTGAGGTGAATCTAGGACGAATGATAGAGGGGCAAGCAACTAAGGAGGTGGAACCAAGATTTCCTAGAGTCCCAAATGGATGGTTGTCATGCCAATCAAGGCAGTCTTCACTTTATGTTATCTAAGTCCAAGACAACAACGGGGGAAACCCAGATCTGCTCTTGACAAGAGAGATATGAAAATGCCAGGTTACCTTAGTTATCAAGGAGCGGTCAAAATTCGGGGGAAAGAGGTCAACAAGGGGCTAGCGCTATCCTTGGAGTTCAGTGCTTGTTCAGCCTTGGGTAATGGAGTCAGTATCAGTATAGCGTTTAAGTGAAACCACCTGGGATATGCCCTTATCTATGGACCCAGAAAAGGATTTGGCCCGGAAGATTCAGGTTACAGGGAAATCAACAAAAGGAGGGCTAGTGCTAGGGTTTGGAGAGGCAGATCTGCAGATCTAGAGGCACCAGGAGACTATCAGCTCAACGTTGGAGTGGAAATGAGATCAGGATGGCCCGATCTACAAACCCAAGTCAGAAAATTTCAGGAAAAATCAGATTTGAAAAAATCAAATTTGATGAGGGAGGCTAGGAGGCTGAAAGTTAGTTTTTCAGATCTAGGGCTACTTGGCAAGAACAAGCTCAGCGTTGGGGGTGTTCTGGGATGAGGAAGACATGATCTACAAACCCATGTAATTATTTTCCGAAAAAAAGTTAACTCTGGAAAAAGTCAAATTTTCAGTGGGGCACTGGGGTTTGAACAGTCATAAAGTTAGATCTAGGGAAAACCAGTGACAATTAGGGTAGCGTTGAGGATGATTCAGTGAGGGGGAGGCCCGATCTACAAAACCCAGAAATGGTTTGGTCAAAGATCCAGCGGTTCCCCGATTAAATATTTTTTGGATTTTTTATTATTTAGGAGTTTTCAGAAAAAATTGAAGAAAACCAGGTACAATGGATTGAGATCTGAAGAGAAAAGACTTACCTGTTAGATCTTACCTGGAAATGCTTGTAGATGCCTTGATGATGATGATCCTCGCCATCCCGATCAATTTGAGAAGATTGAAGCGAGATCTATGTCCTGTGTTTTCCCGAGGAAGTCAATGCGCCCTCTCTCCTGCATAACAAACGTCAACCATATCAGATTTGCTGTGACATGAGAAAGAAGCTATATGCTATAGAAAAATAGCAAGAAGAAATCATAGGTCACCACAACACTAATGAAAACTCCCTGATAAAAAATGAAGACAATCCAAGCGAGTTGAGGCCCCCCTGCAAAAACGCCTAAGCTGAAGTCGTCCTCCAGTTGACAAGACAATGATCCCCACAAAATTATAGATCTCATAACAATTTCTCGAATGCTAGGAAGCGAAAGACTTTCCAATCACCAACGAAGAACATCAGATGCAAAGCAGATCCAGAAAATATCCACAAAAAAATCTTTCTATTAATTAGATCCAAGAGGCAAAGACCCTTTACAAATGAGAAGCTCTCTCCTTCAAATAGAAACGAGAGAACCAAAATCCTAACCACTTTCAAAACAAGTGGCTAAGATTAAAAGATAAAATGTTATAATCAATGGTTGAGATGAGCTCAACATACAATACATGGATCAATATAACCATAAAGTACCAAAGTGGACTAAATCACCCATACAGAGGGTATCCCACTCAACAAGAAATAAATGAATCACATGGTGGGTCCATGGAGTGTTAACTAACTTCCTCTGGGTGCCCCATGGCACAATAAAATAATATAATATTTTAATTCTTTGACTCTGTGCCTCCTTGAGGAAATCGTGAGCCTCTCAAAAGCTCCAAAAAATAATATAAAAATGCCAAAAAAATAGGTGTGGGCCCAATCAGGTGCTGTAACTGCTGGAGAAGGTGTGGAGGACATCATACTCATCATCATGACTCATCCCATGTCATTTCCTTGCCTCAGTAGCCCAAATCGATTTCTTCAATAGCCATTTAATCATTTTTTAATCTGCCTCGGGAAACGTGAACTTGCATAAACAACCTCCTAGGTTGCCCGTGTTGTTAAACTGAGCCCACCAGGCTCTCTGGGATGGGGGTACTATGGTACAATTAAGTGGCTGCACCCCCTATGCCCATATAACGCCCTAGGAGATCCAATAAAAAACATCTCCTTGCTCAGACACATCATCCTATGAAGCAAAACTGCATCAAAAGAGTAAAATGAGCCTGACCATCTCTGCAACTGCCCGGAACTGAAAATAAACTATCTCATTAGACTCAGAGAGTCCAAATCCATCTAGGGTGTATACTCATACCCTTTCCAGGTCTCTACCTGATCATCAACCATATCCAATAGACAATATAACCATCTGTAAATGACCGGATACCAATAATATAACTCAGACTATCATCCATCTGCTGCAAGTGTTATAAGGCTAAGACATGCTCTACAAATCATTTAAGCAACAATCACAACAAGTAGCGGTCATTTCATTGGCGGTACATTAACCAAATACATATATAGGGCTTTATTTATTATTACTCAGACTAAACTTTCATGACTTTACTCACTTCATAGTTGTAGTCAATTTGCTAGTGAAGGGTGAATGCTGAAACTAACAAGGCTAGGGCAAAGGATGAATTCCTACTTAACATCATCACACTTTGGATATGGCAGGGAAATACTCACTATAACCAATGCCGGACAAACAACAACACAGGGAATGGTAGTGCCTCACAAATGGTTGAGTTGTTCAGAGAGTGCTTATTCAACTTAGGCATCACGTCTACATCAAGTTTGATCCAAGTTCATTAGGACCATTAATTTTATATCCATGGCCTTTTTGGCCTGTATGACCCTTTGAGATTTCACCAGTGCTTAAAAGCACAACTAATTGCAGCTTTCATGCGGGACATATTTAAATTTATAAGGTCAGCAATATCTGGATATAGCATATATTTAACCATTGCTTTTGGGACCTTTTCTTATACCCTTAAGGGGTATTTTAGCATTTCATTGCTATTGCCCTTTTTCACATATGTTAAGAAACATAGTTTGACATTTTTTATTTTCAATGGGCGCATATAAACATTTCCAATACAGGTAGTACATGAGCTTTCAGTTTTAGCCAACAACATCTCAAGTGACCAGGGGGAGTTTTGCACAGTGCCAAACATTGGGACAATCGACCAGAATGATTTAGGCATACAATCCAACTCACCAAAGGCAAGCTCTATCACCAACTCAGAGCCGAGACACAATATAAACAGGGAGGTTTGTCCAACAAAGGTTCTAGCGGGGAAAGGTCCTCCATGCCACAATTCAAGTAGCAAGTCGGATTAAAAACAAAACTGGAAGGTAATGGATGGGTGGAGATAGTGAAAGATGAAGCCAACACTAGCAATCCAAAACGATGGTGGGAATGACTATCCCTATTTTCCCTAAGGAGGGTAAAACCAATGAGTATAGATCGGGAACTTCCATGTCTAAGTAGGGACACCAATACATAATACAAATACATCCAAGTCCATATAATTATGACTGCCAGATCATGACACTACATGTTAATACATGTCACAAAGATGAGTATAAGAGCAATGATAACCATAACACCATATAATAAAATCTGAGTCATAATCATGCATATAATCCATCTGAACCATCATCTGTCCAATGAGAAAGCACTGATATAAACTTGGGCATCAATAACTGCTCTGTAAATGACTAAATGGCTACATCAGTCCTCAAATATGAGTGTCTTGAGACTCAGTCCAAAACATGGGAGAGTACAATAGTCCACAAATAAAATAATGATCCGTCAAAACTGCTCATCTCAGCATCTCATATGTAAGAGATTTGGCTGAAAAATGTACTGTATAGGAAAAATAGAATATGGTAGCCCGACTACTATATATGTGATAACATCTGGCTCCAGCTGGGACAAGTGCTTCGCTGGAAAGAGTGCTTGAGAACCTCAGAATCTCTGGTCCTCGCACTCTGCTTCTCGCATCCTCAATCAATCCATCCAGCTTTGCAACTGCTACCAAAGATGTCACTGACTACCTACAGCATGTCCAGAGCTATACCAAACTCACAGACCTATTGTCAGAGCAATATGTGGATAATATATAAAATACTGAAAATAAAGATGCATGAAACTGAAAAGCAGATAATAAAGCTAATCTATAACCATTACTTTCAATAAAAGTTTGATTTTTTATGTTGCAAGATAATAGAAATCAAAACTATACTAAGAGCTTCAAAGGTGAGCTTCAAACAAAGGTGCAAAGTTTTACACTACTGCCGGGAAAGGCTTATTCAGATCCTACCTACCCTACCCTAACCAATTTAGACAATTGTTAGGTAAAATCATAAATCCAATGCAACCACTTGCTAAACAAAACTATTGAGCTTTCTTTACAATTAATGATACAACAAGTCAAAGATGGCTTGTAAGTAATGCAAATGATAATTGAAGCCATTATAACTTGTTGTTTGAAAATTAAAGAAAGATATGGATCAAGAGAAATGAAATCATGCTAGGGATGAGATTGAATTTCTAAATACTCAGCCATCAAGATGCTGATAGGGTCATAAAAGGTATGCAAATTCGTTCTTGATGGAGGAAGACAATATGATTCATGACTCGGCCACTCCAAACAATTCTTTGTTTTCTCCTCTACCTTATTAGGACATTCAATTCTATTCACTCCAAGAGAATCAAATGGGGACAAGTTGTAATGTAATGAAATTGTGATTGAGATCAAGCCCATTTGCTGTCTAAAAATGGAGAAAATATGAAATTGATCTTTATACACCTTCTCCAACCATCCATAATACACATTTACAAATTGAAAAAATTTATTCATTACAGATGACTTAGAAGAGACATGAAGTGCCTTTTCCCTAATTGTGTGATAATGATTAAGCTCCTGATTAAAGATTTCGAAAGTAACAACTTGATTAAAAGATAAAACCCATACAAGAAGACTGGAAGAGTTGGGACGGGAGGGTGGATTGACAATTTTCTCCCAGACTTGGGATAATTGATCTCAGAATTTGATGAGAGGAAAGAGCTTTTAAATTATTTCCAGGAGTGATTTCAGGATTTGGAACAAGGTCAGTATCCACACATTGAACCAACATATCTTGATTAAGGACTGGATGAAGAATTCTATCAATATTATCAGGGCAAGGCTCCTCATTGCAATGTTCTTGATCAAGTTAACTTATAATCGTGTCATCACGTGATTGTTCTTCTTTAAGCCCTAGATAAGGAAAAACATCAATAAGTTCGGTTTCAGTTTCCCTATCACTCATACAGGCGTGCTTTTCAATCACAATATGACCACAAGATTGCTCTTTAACAGAAGTTTGACTGATTTCATCAAATTCTGAATCCAGATTCAGATGGCTTGAATATTGACTTAGATTATCGTCAATTAGGCAATGACTATGGAGTTGCTCTTCTAAAGGCTCTTTAATGGACTCACAAATGGAAGGCTCAACTATGGGTGTTTCTTGATTGTTAGGTTCCCTTCCACGGATTAATTCCAAGATTTCCTCTGTGACTGCTTCAGGTAATAATAACAGAGTATCTTGTATGATTTGATTGATATCCCTCTTAATTTCAGCATGAGGCTTTGAAATATTATCCTCAAAGTACTCTGTAACATTCTTATGGATTGCAGGCACGCTCATAATTTGGAACATTTCAGGAGAGGAATGATCCAATTGAGAAAGCAAATTGCCAATATACTGATTATAATCATTGCTGGATTCACACTTTGAAGAATCATCAGTGTTCCTACCCCATTGATCTATTAACATATCTGTGAACATGTCATACCTAGTGATGGATTGCGGTTCTAAATAATCAAACCATAGTTGAGCATCCCCTCGCAAGGATTCTCCTAAGGCTCGCATGTAAACATCTTCATTGTCCACACCTCTAATTTCCATGTAATCTTAGAGAATGTCCAAATGACTTTCAATAGATATATCATTATTTCCACTAAATTGGGGCAACCTCCTAGTGTAATCGTTTGGCATAGGATGAGGTGCTCCCGGTATTTCAGAAAAGTCAAAAGGAGACCGTTTGTCTTGCTTTTTAACAGCTTTGGTTACTTGGCTATAAGGCTTTGACTGGGATTGACTTCTAGGTTCATGTTGAGTTATAGGTCCACTCGGGATGGTTGGGAAGTCTTTATTGCATGGGTGAGGAAGTTGGTGAGTATCATAAAGATTGTGATAACTAGATTCATACCCATAGTCATGCTCGAGATCATCCTCATACCCGTAGTCTAACCTCCATCTATCCCTTTCGTTTATTTGTCTTGTATTTTCAATCATGTTTTTGGTTAATACCTTCATGTGCCTCAAGAATACATCTGAATTCATTATGATTTATGGCACGTTCTAAGAACTTAAGATTAATACGTTGGGTACGGTCCTCAGTGGAGTCGCAGGGTGGAGTCGCCAGGTGAACCACACAAGTAATTCACCAATAAAGGATATGTCGTAGGGAAGGTGAGGTATGTTGAACCAAGGTAGGCCTCTACCTCCTCGGCAACGACGCCAAAATGTTATCACCAACCTTGTAGTTGCCTGTGTGAGGTGAATCTAGGATGGATGATAGAGGGGCAAGCAACTAAGGTGGAACCAAGACTGCCTAGACTCCCAAATGGATGGTTGTCACGCCAATCAAGGCAGTCTTAACTTTATGTTATCTAAGTCTAAGACAACAATGGGGGAGACCCAGATCTGCTCCCGACAGGAGAGATCAGAGCTAGACACCAGATCAGATCAATTATGGCTTGAGTTACGTAAGGTGTAAGGTAATTAGAAACTCTAGATCTATGGATGATAGTAGTAAGTGGACTAGGGCTTTGGATGAGGGCTTCAGTCATACGAGGGTTGATCCAAAGTGACCTGTAGGGGTAATACTAGATCTAGGGTGAAGGTACTAGCAACTGATGAAGATAACCACTGTCTTGGGAAACGTAACTGAGACAGGGTGAGTATGGACAGAGTTGGGACTGTCTAGTACCAAAGAGATAGACTCAGTGAGAGATGAAAATGCTAGGTTAAATTAATTAGGACCATTAATTTTATATCCATGACCTTTTTGGCCTGTATGGCCCGTTGGGACTTCACCAGTGCTTAAAAGCACAGCTAATCGCAGCTTTCATCCAGGACATATTTAAATTTATAAGGTCAGCAAAATCTGGATATAGCATATATTTAACCATTTCTTTTGGGACCTTTTCTTATACCCTTAAGGGGTATTTTAGCATTTCATTGCTAATGCCCTTTTTCACATATGTTAAGAAACACAGTTTAGCATTTTTTATTTTCAATGGGTGCATATAAACATTTCCAATACAGGTAGTACATGAGCTTTTAGTTTTAGCCAACAAGATCTCAAGTGACCGGGGGGAGTTCTGCATAGTGCCAAACATCGGGACAATCGACCAGAATGATTTAGGCATACAATCCAACTCACCAAAGGTAAGTTCTGTCACCAACTGAGAGCCGAGACACAATATAAACAGGGAGGTTTGTCCAACAAAGGTTCTAGCGGGGAAAGGTCCTCCATGCCACAAGTCAAGTAGTAAGTCGGGTTAAAAACAAAACTGGAAGGTAATGGATGGGTGGAGATAGTGAAAGATGAAGCCAACACTAACAAGCCAAAACAATGGTGGGAATAACTACCCCTATTCTCCCTAAGGAAGGGTAAAACCAATGAGTATAGATCGGGAACTTCCATGTCTAAGTAGGGACATCAATACATAATACAAATACATCCAAGACCATATAATTATGACCGCCAGATCACGACACTACATGTTAATACATGTCACAAAGATGAGTATAAGAGCAATGATAACCATAATACCATATAATAAAAGTTGAGTCATAATCATGCATATAATCCATCTGAACCATTATATGTCCAATGAGAAAGCACTGATATAAATCTTGGCATCAATAACTACTTTGTAAATGACTAAATGGTTACATCAGTCCTCAAATCTGAGTGTCATGAGACTCAGTCTTGACATGGGAGAGTACAATAGTCCACGAAAAAAATAATGATCCGTCAAAACTACTCATCTCAGCTTCTCATATGTAAGAGATCTGGCTGAAAAATGTACTGTACCTGAAAAATAGAATATGGTAGCCCGACTACTATATATGTGATAATACGAGGCTTCTCACAGAAAGAAGGCATAGACTATGAAGAGACATTTGCACCAGTGACGAGCCAAGAATACGTAGAGCAGCCACTGGGAGATGAGACACATTACAGGCAGACTCGTGTGCAAATTAAAGAAGGCCTTGTACGAGCTCATAAGGCACCCATGGGATAGAACATACAGTTACATAAGGGGCTTGAAGATCACCTAGAGTGATGAAGATCTTAACCTTTGCTACAAGATTGAAGATGAAAGCCTATAGAGGATGACAAGCTCATAGATGGGTGCGAAAAGAATTTTTCAACAAAGTTGAAGATAGAGGATATTGGTGTCCAGTGACCCTAGATGGATACATAGATTATTAGTAGCAGAGGAAGCTACTTGTCACTCCATTACAAAATGTTTCAATACATAGAGTACAACTTCAGAGGGAGTGACTGCAGAAGATCCTGAGGTTCGACATGGTATGACAGGATGGACAGCTTACTGCTGGCTCTAGGCTTTGCTGGGACTAAAGAGGATTCCAACCTTTACTTCAAGGTTGAAGGCAAAAGACCAGTGATGCTCCTGTTATATGTTGATGACCTGTTCTTGACAGGAAAAGAGGAACTCATTAAAGATGCAAGAAGGAGACTTGCTGCCGAGTTCAAGATGAAGGACTTGGGTATAATGCACTACTTTCTAGGCATGGAGGTGTGGCTGAGTGCGGATGGAATCTCCCTTGGGCAAGGGAAGTATGCAGTGGAAATCTTGAAGAGGTTCAGGATGATGGATTGCAAGGCCATGACCACACCTATGGCACTGAACCTGAAGCTATTGAGTGATGCCACCATGTATCGTCAGATGATTTGTTCATTGATGTGCCTAGCGAATACAAGACTAGACACATGCTTTGCTGTGAAGGACCTGAGCCAGTTCCTGACGGATCCGAGACATGCTCACCTGGTTGCAAAGCATCCAGTGAGGTACCTGAAGGGTACAATTGAGTATGGGCTCAAGTATGATACGAATCAAAAGACTAACCTGCATGGTTATGTTGATTTGGATTGGTTGCTCCACTGAGAAGAAGAGCACCTTGGGTTGCTTCTTCAGTCTGAGATCCAGTATGGGCTACTGGTTTGGCAAGATGCAGTCCTGCATGGCATTGAGTACAGCCGAGACAAAATATGTTGCCACTCGCTCGACTATTTGTAAGGTAGTATGTTTCTTTTGAAAGCTACTTTTTGATTTGATTGATCTGACTTGCATTTTGGTATGATGCAGAGAGGAGCAGTGAAACTCCAATATGTGATCCAGATGGCGATCTCTCGAAAGAGGGAGTGATGAGTTCTAGCATAGCTGGTGAGACAGGTTGTTTGAGCATAAAATCCTGGTGAAGCTCGTAGGTTGATCAGATGGAATCAGTCTTGCAGGTTGCCCTTGGATGTAATCAGTCTTGGTGAAGCTCGCAGTTTTTCCTTGGACGTAATCAGTCATGATGTGATTCTATGCTAGAAATGGCCAGAGTGATGTTTGAACACTTCAGAGAGAAGGTTGGTGTACTTCAGATAGAGATTCCTTCCAAGGGGAAGTGATGAGTCTAGAAGACGAAGATACACATAGCCTTTCCAACATGGTTGTAGGATGGGCCTCCCATGGTCGTTGATGTAAGTGCTGAGAGCCTTCCCGACATGGTGGTAGGTTGGGCATCCCATGGTCATTGATGTAAGTGCTGAGAGCCTTTCTGACATGGTGGAAGGCTGGGCCTCCCATGGTCGTTGATGTAAGCATTGTGCTATGTGTATCTGGGCTGTGCTCCGTGTGATGATGAGATGATTTGAAGATGATGAGGTAATAGTAAGGTACACAAGTGTTGCAAGGCATGTAATCAGTCCTGGAATGCTCCTTTAGGTTTTGCATTGGCATATAATCAATCTTGGGAGATCTTGCAGGTTTTGCAAGAGGCATATAATAAGTCCTAAGATGTACCTACTTGATGGCTTGCTCGCAAAGATGATGAAGACGTGGCAAGGGATAGGCCTACATCCAGCATGAAAAAGGGCTGGCACTGTAGATGAAGATTTGGTAGAGGGCTAGGCCTACATCTAACATGGATAAGGGCTTGCACTGTAGATGAAGAATTAGCAAAGGGCTAGGCCTACATCCAGCATGAAAAAGGGTTGGCACTGTAGATGAAGATTGGCGGAGGACTAGGCCTACATCCAGGACGAAAAAGTGTTGGCACTGTAGATGAAGACTTGGTAGAGGACTAGGCCTACATCCAGGACGAAAAAGGGCTGGCACTGTAGATGAAGACCTGGCAGAGGACTAGGCCTACATCCAGCATGAAAAAGGGCTGGCACTGTAGAAACTTTTGATGACAGATAGTATGGGACGATGATCAAATTATAAGAAGATGATGGCAACAGCTATGATGAAGACTCTATGATTCTGTGATGATGATGATGCGATGAAGACCTGACCAGATGTGTTGATGACTGTGTAGAGAGAGAATACCTTCGTAGTTAAGAGGGAGTGTTGATGCATTTGTAACTTCGGAAGATATTCTCATGTATATTATAATTGTAGGTTGTTGTACCCCCATCGAGGATGTGTGTTACCCCTTTTACGGGATGTCTAAACTGTGTCTAGACCTTGAGGTACAACCTCCGTTGTAAGTCGAGGCAATAGTCCCCAATGTAACATCATGTAATATGTACTTGTAGTCTCTCTAGGAGAAGTGGGCTCCATGTGAGATGACATGTAGGCCCGAATGTTATATTTGGTTAGTGACTTGAAAGGGTATAAATAGGGAGGTGCTCTCCCTCATTTATACACACCACACACACTCTCTAAGGCGCATGAGAGAGAGAGACAGTCAGAGGAGGAGAGAAAGATAGCTGTTGAACATTTATTATTACTTCTTTTGATCATCTTACTAGTCTGAAGAAGTTTGCAGGGTTTTCTCCTTTATGGTTTCCCCGATGAAAATCTTTGTGTCTTGTGTATCTTTTATATCTTATGCATTTTGCTGTACTTGTTATTCTTTCAGATAAAGATCCTAGATAATTTAATCAAATCTTAAGAAAAACTAACATGGTATCGGAGCCTCTCTGAAAGAAGGCACTGTGCAGCTGCGGGAACTAGGGTTTCCTAGGTTAAGGTGTTCTCTCCACCGTGCAGAGGCTAAGGCTAGAGCCAAGAGAATCATTGTAGATTCTATTAAAGATCATCTCATCCCTCATGTGTCATCCTTGAAGACACCAAAAGGAAGTGTTTGATGCTATGACAAAGCAATCGACGAAGAAGAATAGATTGTTATAACCACCTTGAATGGCCTCCCAAGATCATGGGATTCATTCATTCGAGGAATGTGTGCCAGAAGGAAGTTGATTACCTTCAATAGAATCTGGGAAGAGTGCACACAAGAAGAAGCTCGACTCATAATAAGAGAAGAGAATATGGGAGCAACCGAAGATCAAGCTGTCATGATTCAAAGAAGATTCCTCAAGAGATGAGGAATATGAAGGACTCAACTCATGAAGAACCTCTTATCCATCGCAACATTTGGATAAGAAATGATGCAGTTGAAGCTGAAGGCTCAAGAAGGAGTCTACCCACCAATCAAATAAAGATAAGTATTCAATTGTCATTTCATTGTATTGTTTGGTTGTGCACTTGTTTATATTAAGTTGATGTATTATCCATGTTTGAGTGTTTGCATTTATACTATTGAATTGCACATAATGGGTAAGAAGTCAATGATGTTGTACAACATTTCATTTATCTAGATTAAAACCTCTTTGATGACATATTAGGAGTAGTACACACTCTTAATAACATTGGGGTAGAAGGAATCTAGAAGTTATTGTATGTGTATGGGATATGGATGAATGTTGTAACATTGGCTAAGATAGTTGCATCACTAGGTGACATATATTTGTCACTATTAATATGTTTTGGAAATTATGATATGTTTCTAATCATGTAACTGAACTTGACTTGTAGATCATTTCGAAGAACAAGTATTGACAGTTTAGAAGAGGAACCTGAAACTTCCCGAGTCAGAGACATCGTGGCGAAAGAAAGAGCTTCAGAAGAAAATAAAGAGAATGGTAGATCCACCTTGAGAGATGAAGACCACCTTGGGCACGAGAAATCATCCAAGATGAAGAATAGTATGACGAGACTTCCAAAGAAAGCAAGCGGCCTCAGACACACTCTAGTTATGTGACACTATTGAGTGACATTATTGATGCAGAGCCTTCTAGCTGTGAAGAAGTAACCAAGAAGAAAGGGAAGGAGACTATGATCAAGAGTACCAGTTGATCAAGAGGAATGATGTCTAGGATGCCGCGTCAAGACCTAAAGGGAAGTCCGTAGTGTCTTCCATATGGATTTGCAAGATCTAGGATGGAGTAGATGGCAACATCGTGGGATACAAGGCAAGATTCATTGCACGATGCTTCTCACAGAAAGAAGGCATAGACTACGAGGAGACATTTGCACCAGTTGTGTGGTACACTTCCATTAGATCCATACGTATGAGATGGGACATACACCAGCTGACATCAAAACAACATTCTTGAATGGTGTAGTCAAGGAGGAAGTATACGTAGAGGAGCCACTGGGAGTTGAGACACATGACAGGAAGACTCATGTGTGCAAATTAAAGAAGGCCTTGTACGAGCTCAGAAGTCACCCATGGGATCGCAAATACAATTACATGATGATCTTGAAGATCACCTAGAGTGATGAAGATCCTAACCTTTGCTTCAAGGTTGAAGACAAAAGACTATAGAGGATGACAAGCTTACAGATGGGTGCGAGAAGAACTTTTCAACAAAGTTCAAGATAGAGGATCTTGGTAATTAGTGAGCCGAAATGGATACATAGAATATTAGTAGCAGAGGAAGCTACCTGTCACTCCAGTACAGAATGTTTCAATATATAGAGTACGAAAGGCAGAGGGAGAATGATGCTCCGCTTCAGAGGGAGTGATTACAGAAGATCCTCAAGTTCGACATGGTACGACAATATTGACAACTTCCTGACTAGTTTGGGATTGACCAAGAGTAAAGCGGATTCCAACCTTTACTACAAGGTTGAGGAAGGGAACCCAGTGATACTTCTACTGTATGTAGATGACCTGTTTGTGACAAGTGAGGATGGGTTGATTGCTGACACGAAGAAGAAGCTTGCTGCCGAGTTCGAGATGAAGGACTTGGGTATGATGCACTACTCTCTAGGCATGGAGGTGTGGTAGAGTGCGGATGGAATCTTTCTTGGACAAGGGAAGTATGCAGTGGAGATCCTGAAGAGGTTCGGGGTGATGGATTGCAAGGGCATGGCCACACCTATGGCATTGAACCTGAACGATGGACGAGCAGATAGCCGATGTATTGACCAAGCCGCTAGCCAAAGTGAAGTTTGAATACTTCAGAGAGAAGCTTGGTGTACTTCAGATCGAGGTTCCTTCCAAGGGGAAGTGATGAATCCGGAAGATGCATATACACATGGGCTTTTCCGACATGGTGGTAGGTTATTCCTCCCATGGTCGTTGATGTAATTGTCGGGCTTTTCTGACATGGTGGTAGGTTAGTCCTCCCATGGTCGTTGATGTAATTACTGAGCTTTTCCGACATGGTAGTAGGTTAGTCCTCCCATGGTTGTTGATGTAATTGCTGAAGCTTTTCCGACATGGTGGTAGGTTGGTCATCGCATGGTCTTTTTGATGTAATTGCTTAGCCTTTTCTTGGATGGTGGTAGGTTTGTCCTCCCATGCTGGTGGATGTAAGTGCTGTGTTATGTGTATTTGGGCTATGCTCCGTGTGACAATGAGATGAGTTGAAGATGATGAGGTAACAGTAGGATCCTGTAGGTTTTGCAGAGGCATATAATTAGTCTCGAGATGCTCCTTCAGTTTTTGTATAGGCATATAATTAGTCCTAGGAGATCCTTCAGATTTTGAAGAGGTATATAATCAGTCCTGAGATGCTCCTTCAGGTTTTGTAGAGGCATATAATTAGTCCTGGGAGATCCTTCAGATTTTGAAGAGGCATATAATCAGTCTTGGGATGCTCCTTCAGGTTTTGCAGAGGCATATAATCAGTCCTCAGAGATCCTTCAGGTTTTGCAGAGGCATGTAATCAGTCTTGGGATGCTCCTTCAGGTTTTGCAGAGGCATATAATCAGTCCTGGGAGATCCTTCAGGTTTTGCAAGGCAATAAGTCTTGAGCTATACCTACTTGATGATTTGAAGACCTACATGGAGGCTAGGCCTACATCCTGTTAGGATTATTAATCCTCCCTTGTCCAAATTTGGTCATATGTCTAAATCGGGAGTCATGTCTAAATCGGGAGTCCATCA
>LPNX010106250.1:275767-316947 GCA_001517045.1 Pseudotsuga menziesii | reverse complement strand
AAATGTAATAGTTAGTTGTGTTTTAGAACTCCAATTGTGATTTAGACAAGTCTTGGTTACCTACAGTCAAGTAGAGTCATCAATTCGAACTTCCTCGTGGATTCGAATTGCTTGTGGCTATTAAAGCCATTTTACATCATTGTAATTATTATCTAGATTACTTTTTTGATTAATGAAAGCATTCACAGTTGCAAGCCTTTTGCACTGTTTCATTCTTCAATTGCTGAGTAAATTGTGAGATCTTCTTTGTGAGTTGTGTATTTGTCTACAGATCTATATGCTCAAATTTACACATCCAGCATGAAAAAGGGCTAGCACTGCAGAAACTTCTGATGACAGATAGTGTGGGACGATGATCAAATTATTTGAAGATGATGGCAACAGCTATGATGAAGACTCTATGACTCCGTGTTGATGACGATGCGATGAATACCTGACCAAATGTGTTGATGACTGTGTAGAGAGAGAATACCTTCCTAGTTAAGAGGGGGTGTTGATGTATTTGTAACTTAGGAAGATATTCTGATGTATATTATCATTGTATATTGTTGTACCCCCATTGGGGATGTGTGTTACCCCTTTACGAGATGTCTAAATTGTGTCTAGACCTTGAGGTACAACCTCTGTTGTAAGTCGAGGCAATAGTCTCCAATCTAACATCATGTAATATGCACTTGCATTCTCTCTAAGAGAAGTGGGCCCCATGTGAGATGACATGTAGGCTCGAATGTTATATTTGGTGAGTGACTTGAAAGGGTATAAATAGGGAGGCGCTCTCCCTCATTTATACACACCACACACACTCTCTAAGGCACATGAGAGAGAGAGACAGTCAGAGGAGGAGAGAAAGATAGCTGCTGAACATTTCTTATGATTGCTTTTGATCATCTTACTATTCTAATGAAGTTTTCGGGGTTTTCTCCTTTATGGTTTCCTCAATGAAAATCTCTGTGTCTTGTGTATCTTTTATATCTTATGCATTTTGTTGTACTTGTTATTCTTTCAAATAAAGATCCTAGATAATCTAATCAGATCTTAAGAAAAACTAACAAGAGGAGTTTTCGTTTAGCTCTGAGGGCACAGAGCCTATCCGTTGTATTTCAGAATCTAAGAAAGATGGTGGAGTCCTGAGCCAAGAGTATCCCGAAGGAACCTGATTCCTACGTCCATAGGATCCGAGGAAGGGTGAGGTAGAGGAAGACCTCTCACCTTTGGATTCAGTTCCCTTGCCCGTCTAGTCCGTTCTTCTACAAGTTTGGCTTGCATGACCTCCTCAATTGCTATAAGATGGGGAGTGCTTTTATCTTTCCCTCGAGCCACCAGTGCCCATGAGTTGATATGTGACTCTGTTTCCACTCTAAAAGAGGCCTGTTGGGATCTGATTTCTTCCTGCTTGGTCTTGAGGTCACGAATTTCTTCATGTAATGCCTCATTTGGGAGGTGAAGGGTTTCCTGCTCTTTGCTGTCTTGTATTATCTTCTTGAGGGATAAATTGTCCCCTTCTACCACTGAGACTCTAGCAGCAAGGGTTCTTACCTCTGAGCGTAGTCTCCTGTTTTCCATTTCGAGGGATTCCATTTTCCTTAGTATTTGTTTAACTTGGGACGTCTAGAATGCGAAATTTGACTCCATAGTAATGTCCGTGGGACTGTAAATTGATTTTGGGTTATCGTAGCATTGGTTGAGGTATTTGAAATGTCCCTTGTTGTTGAAATCGTTGGGTTGGGGAATTGAGGACTCCTTCAACGCCTTGTTTTCCTTCGGGTTCTCCATGGGAGCAGGAACCCGTCTGTAGTGTCGAGGAGAGGAGGGTTCGGGTCGACGGGAAGGTGAAAGGATGTCGGGGTTCGGAGTACACAGTGGGGTGCAGGCGGTGGAAGGTGTAGTCGGGGACGAATGGGGGTGCAAAGACGACGGGAGGAGTTGCAGGGGGAGCCGCAAGGGTGGTGGTGGTGGCGGAGCTGTGAAGGTGGAGGGAGTCGTGAAGTTGGAGGAGCTGTGAGGGCAGAGGAGCTGTAGGGGGGTGCGAGCAGGGAGGCGCAAGCAGGCGCAATAGGGAAACGGGCGAGCAGGGAGCCGTGTGAGTGGGCGTGAGCAGGGACTGCGCGAGTGGGCCGCACGAGGAAGAATGAAGGGGAAGCAGATGGGCATGAATTTCAAGAAGGATGCACTTGTTGAGTTTGTTGGTGGGCATGCTCTCCAGTAATATTGTACTCTTATAAATATATAGTCATTATATCTGATGATTTTTCTTGAAAAAAAAATGAAATTTTGCCAAATGTCAAGCATTGGCATTGTTACCAACTTAGTTGGATTTCTAAATGAGTTGCCAAAGATGAACAATCACTTGTTCAACTTTTCAAGTTCAGAAGTCCTTGCGGGCCTTTTTTAGGCCCTTTAAAATTTTTTTTTAACATGTTCATATCCCATGGGGAATTGTAATAAAATGAGTTAGCATGATGACTTTATGTAAAATGTTTGGTTTCCTAGGACTTAATCATCAATGCATTATTTCGGGGTGGTTTTTCCTTGTTAATTATCTATCGTTTTTACGTGATAAATAATTTTCGAGTTTTTCACCCAAGCCTCCCAAGCTGGAATAATTGCCTTCGTGGCTAGGCCTTAGGAGGTTTAAAACCTGTGTCGTTGCATATTACCATGCTACTCATTATTTTGAGTCATTATGAACATGTCGTAAGTCCCCCATAGTTTTTTTTTAATTTTCAGGAAAAATTAATTTTCCCATTTTTACAGGCTTATTTTTAATAAGTTAATTGTAAAAGTTCAACAGGTCATAAAAGTGTGGCTAGGATTTTTTTTTTTTCCATGGGAGTGGCTTGTTTTCTAACTCAGAGCATCCACTTAACTGCTAAACCCACTTTCCTAAGTTTTCGAGTAATTATTTAAGTCCAAAATTAATAATTACTCGAAAAACCCAAAAAAGACCAAAAAAATGAGATATTTAAAAAATTTTGGCAATTAAAAAATTAAAGAAACTTGCCGAAATAAATTTTTGACTTGGCAAAGCAAAGTGGCAAGTACCCGGGCAAGTTTGGCAAGTTAGATGTTGCCGTTTCAGAGAGTTTTTTGAGTTTGCAATTTTCCTCTTCAAGAGGGGCATATTTCCCCAAGTGGGGGCGCAGGCACATGTGGAAAAGCTCATTGCTTTGGAGAGAACTCAAAGTTTGGGTAAGTGCTATCTCTGCATTGAGATGTTGCCACTTCCCAATCCTTGTGCCACCCATGATCCAACTCATTCCCAACTTATCCAAGCTAGCGCATCCTTGAGGAAGGTACGCCCCCCTTTGCTTGCTGGTTCTTCTATTTAAGCAGACCCTCATGCCTCATTCAAGACGGATGAGAAGTGTATGGAACCCTTGCTTACATGCTATTGTAATATTTTTCTATCATTTTAAATAAAAGACTTTTGAGGTCAAGAACTGTGTAGCATTTTCATGTGTGGATGAGCATTGTTTTGAGCTTTTGAAATAACCGGTGGTGTCCATTTTCTTGCATCTGTGGTTGAGCTGGGCCTTTGAAGGAGAGTTGTTTCTTGGTAGGGTAAGGTTTAAATGCTTGTTTGCATGAAGATCTTATTGTGTATTTGTTTCATATCTCTTGGAAGTATATTTTTATTTTGTTTAATAATCTTGTTTTCTGAGTTTCTGTGGCAGGTAGCACCGAGTTTTCTTACCATTTTTTGTGCAAGTCTTTGTATTACTTGCATGTTACTTGGCCCGAAGAAGAGGTTGAGTTTGTTTACATCTTCCTTCTCTTCAACAATTGCAAAAAGACATATTCCCTCTTTGTTCCATTGTGAAGAACTCCATCGTCCATATTCCGACATCAAGCTGTTTCCTCTCTTCTTTCACTCTACAAAAAATATTTATTTTTTGTGACTGGTTATTTTGATAATTGTTATTCGGTTTAGTATATTAACATAGATCATAAAATAAATCTGATTTGTATTTATCATTAAGGTAGATTTGATTTCAAGGTTAAAACTCTTAAATCTAGCTTCTAACAAGTACTTTTCAATACTTCAAATTTTACCTTTTAAAGAGTACTTGAGTAATATGTTAAATTTTTATTGTTTCAATCAATTATTTAGCATATTTGATTAATTATTACTTGCTGTTTTGCAGCAATTCATGAACAGGTAGATAGGCACTCTGGCAAAAATTTGAAGATTTAAGCCATCCAAAAGCCTTTCCTCTTGCTACTTATTCTATAGCCATTATTCAAGCCTCATTTTTGTAAATCTATGTCATATTCTACAAAGGAACACAAATCTTCATCTTTGTAAATCATTGTAAAAAGAGAAGCAAGTGGTTAGCCAAGTGCCCACACCTCATCTCCCTTCACATCTTTTTTTTTTTAATCGTTTTTTTATCGTTTTTTACTTTTCTAAGTTAAAATTAACGAATCCGACTATGTTCTCGGAAACGAGAGTATCGGTTTTGTGATTTAAACAACTCACATTTAAGTTTAAAACCCTTAAAATAAAGAAGGCTTCAATTCCTGTATGCTCTTGTGACCACTGCAGGCCATTCGATGGATCGGTGGGACAATCAGAAAATGATTGAAGTGACTAGTAATTAGTTTCACACTCTAATTAAAATTTCCAAAGTGAAAATCCGGCACTTCTCGAAATTATTCATTAGTGGGGAAATTCTGCAAGTGAAGCGGGAACTACTAGAAAGTGATTGTGGGGCCCCGTTAGGCTACACCGTTGTTGGTGTAGTGTTGAACACAACCTCACAACTCCATCTAGCCCACATGTCACTGTGAGAGCCACTTCCTAATAAATCCAGACATATTCCACGTACCCCTCGAGTATATTTGGAATCCCCTTTCCCTTTAATAATTAGATTATTACCACATTTTAATAAAATTGACCAACAATCAACCCACTCAAACACTCTTATAATTAATTTAAAAGGAACCAACCGAGACAACTGCAATACTTATTGAGACATCACTAGCAACCCTCATTCACGCAAGCACTCCATTAGCACTGGTCTATCTGACATTCTTATTTATTGTTGATATTTAAGTTAATCTATGTGTTGTATGGAATGTTATTTTATATGTTAGTTATTTAAATTATTTGCAGTTCATCTTGGTTTCAATATTTATGTTATCATCTCCTAGATTAGTTGTTTTATTTTCATAGATTAAAACAACCTAAGATTATTTTACTAGGGACCACCCCCTTTGGCTTCGCTAGAAGAGAGCCTAGATGGAGGAGTCAAGATCAAGTGACATCACTTGACTCTTACTTGCCCTTAAGGTCGCATCCAATGGCTTGAAGATTTCTGCCACGTGACCCGAGGTGCGAATTAGGCGGCAACATTCATATTTGATTGAAAATTTAATGATCATACAATACTTTTTATAAAATTCATTATATAATCATTAAGAATTTGTTTTTAGAAAACAAAAAGAAAACGACACACACACACACACATATATACACACGCTTTTTTTGACATGTTTTTGAACACACACACACACCTCTTTTTGGACATGCTTTTGAACAAATATGATGTTTTAATATGATTTTACAAAGTTATAACATAATTTGGTAATCCCCTTTGCTGAACTTTGATGGCAAATTTTATCATATTATTTTGTACGTTCAAATATTTTTCTGAATTTTATTATGTCAAAGTCTAAAACCAACAGGAACCAGGTGACTGTATATATGTACTGAACTATAGATTGTACATCATGTACAGTTGTGGCAATCTACTTTGCACTTGCATTCTTCCTCTCTTGTCTGAGACTGTATGTTTTGCTGTCTAGCTGTGCACATAGTACATTTCCTGATTAGCATAATATTGGAAGGATCTTTGCACTGTGTGCATTTTCTTTTTTCTTCTAGTGAAATAATATATGTAGATTAATTATTTGATGCCATGTTTTTGGGTTTTTGTGGCAACAATCTATGCAGGTTAAAATAGCTTCACAGAATGAAAATAATTGCAACAAACCAAGTATAGGTGAGCTCTATGTTAAAAGTCCATCCATGTTCAAGGAATATTGGAGACAACCTCAGGTATCTTCTCCTGGCCTTGTTGTGCTTGTGAATTTTTCAGTAGTGTGATCAGTGAACTTCCATGTAGGGCCAGATTTACAGTTCTCCCATGTTTGATTAGTTCACAGTTCTAGTTATTTTCAGGGTCTGAATTGTGTTTGTAGTTTGCTAGTGGAATTATTTCTTGTCATGACAAGGAAACCTGCAAGCAAATACTACAGAATAGGAATCCTTGAGGATTATCTTGATTTACAGTTTCCACAACTCAGAAAATGTTTCTAAATTTGCACATAGAGGAATTACTTTGGCATTGCAAGTGGTTATGGTATTAAATGAAGATCTGACGCTGTTGCTTTCCATCAGACTGACATTTATTCTGCACTGGTTTGGCTAGCTTCTTCTTGATCCATAGTGAATAAAACATTGTGTTCGCTTTTCTTTTTTTTTGGAAAGAATTCAAGGGGTTCATTCACAAGTGATCTGACAACAATCATGTTTTTCTTTTCTTTTGGAATGAATTCAACGGGTTCATTCACAAGTGATCTGACAACAATCACGATGTAGTAACATGCTGTAACAGGTACCATGTTACAAATCATATCTTGTGATGGAAATCACAAGAGTTACCCATATGTAATATTAGAGGTGCAAATATAAAAATATATCCTGATAAACGTTGCTTCAAGAAACTTTAAGCCATTTGCAACTGATCATGATGTATTGCGTGTTGAAGATTGTGTAACTTCGAAAGATATTCTTCTTGTATTATTGTTGTATTCTTGTTGTACCCCCTTTCGGGATATTATTATTGTAAGTGTTCATGTAAGGAACCTTGAAACTATCATGTCCCTTTCCAAGTAGTGCCATGAGCGACTTAATAGCCTATCTAATTCCAGCAGGCTATAGTCGTTGAAGATAGGGAATTAATTAAGTAGTAGTGTCACCTAAGTTTAAAAGCACATTATAAAGTGACATAATGATTAATTAATAAAGTGACATTATAAAAAAAGTCACTTTAATATTATTTGAGCATGCAAGGTTAAATGATACCAAGAAGGAGTCAACATTAAATTAAAAGAAGGGAAAAACGTAAACGTTTCACTAAAGTCATTTATTTAATTAAAACGTGAGATTTGGTCTAAGGGAGGTGAAAAATCACTTTGGAGCCAAAAGTGAAAATTATAAAAGGGGAAAATGAAGCCCGTGGCTCTCATTCTTGTCTATTTGCAATTTGTCATTGAGAGCTCTTGAGCTTCAAGCTTCTCTTCGACGAAACCCTAGAAGGAGGTGAATGGTTTCGATAGTGAAATGAATCTATCCTAGCCATTGTTGAGGGGAGTCATCTCAGATTTCTCAATGTGGTTCATCGCCGTAAATTATTATTTTGTTTTGTCTTCAAATCTGAGTCGTTGGATATCAAGGGTCAATCGTTTAAAAGAGTACGAACCAGTGGTTCAGTTGGTCATTCATGGAGGAGAGTGCTTAAGTGGAAGCTGAGTACTGGGTAGGGAGATGCTGTGGCTGCCAGTCTCCATTTCTGTTGAGGATGCACTGGGTCATCATTCCCATCTCCGCGGTGGGCGCACTTGTTGAAAGAAGATTCTGCTTGCAAGTAAATCCCAGACTGATTGAGTTAAAGAGTATTTCATCACATTTCGTCAAGAATTCGTGGGGGTTTGTGGCTAGATTCACCCCTGCTATAATTATAAATACTATAGAGGGCCCATTCAGTGAAAGTGGTTACCATTTGGCACAGCATCCAAAACTGAGTTGTGAAGAGTATTTATTCCTGTTGGACAAAATCGTGGGATCTATGGCTGGATTGTTACTGCTGCAAAATAGTATGTGAGGACGTTCTATGGAAGCTGACCACCTGGGAAGAAGAATACAGCTGCGAAGGAGAAGAGTATTCCTGTACACTACAGGCTGCCAACTATTGAACTGCTGGTACACTATTTCTGAGTGACTATATTGCATACACCAGTCATTTCCAGCTCTGTACAAGGTCTATATTTGCATGGAATAAAGGTACTTCTGCATTATAATTTCATACTACCAATTTGACAAGTCCTAGCTCCGTTATATATCCCGTGGATGACTTACAACTACAGCAGTAATACTTTAATTGAAATCTGGCATTAACAGGGATATGTATTTGAACCAAATTGGTGCATGTTTACGGGTATGTCTTCCATATTTTTTTTTATATTTATGGTCATCCTGAGGGATTGTAAACAAGTGCCAAGCCTCAAACAAAATTCCAACACCCAATAAATCACAGTACCTACAGCACTCAGAGACACAACTGACAGTCAACTCCTACTGGGCAAGCGTGGGGTAAAATCCTCAGATGCATTGTGCATATAAGAAGTATTTCCACTAGTGGGTGTCATTCTACAATCACAGGTTAGTGAACAACAATTTTGGGAATATTTTTGGTGGGCATGTTGTCGGGCAGTGTGGAAAAGTTAGGCTAGATTGGGTAGTAAAATTACAGAAACAATGTAGACCCCTCTTGCAAAGTCGGCCCAAAAGAAACCAGAAAAAGCTTGTAAACAATATTATATTCAAGTCGGCCCAGTTAGGGAAGTTGACAAGTCGGCCTCATAAGGAAAAGTCACTTGGAAAGCATGTATAAATAGAGGAGGCGCCCCTCCCATTTGGACACACACTCAACTAAAGCACGTGTACAAGAGAGAGAGAGAAGAGGTTTGCTGGAGAAGAGAAGAAGCTGCTTTTGTCTTTGGGGTTTATCTTATTTTGGTGTGGCATTGCACTTGGTGATGGAATCTATACTAAAGAAGTTGGGTTTTCTCCCTTGTGGTTTCCCAGAGGAAAATCTTTGTGTTCTTTTGTCTTGTTGTGCTTGTCTTTCTTTTAGGGAGCCTATTGCTTATGTTAAACTAGTAGCAACAAGGAAGGTCTTCCTACATGCATGCAGAAGACTTAAATTAGGAAACTGGTTGTATTTAATTTACTTTTCCTAAGTTTACTTTGGAAAATAAATTAAAGGGATTTAAATTAACTTTAGTGAACTACTAGTTAAAGTGAAAGTGAAATTATAATTTTTGCTTTACCACTAGTTAAAGTGAAAGTGAAATTAGGGTTTTCGCTTTACCTAAAGTTATAAAAGAGAGATCAATTGGTGGAGATAACACACACACTTGTATTCCGACAGAGACTGGATACAGACAGGGAGAGAAAGTCAGACAGAGGATTTAGCTGAGAAGACGGAGGAGCGAGCAGCAGGATCATCTAGCTTCGTATAGCTGGGCCGTACACTCACACATGAGGGTGTTGAGGTTTAGTTGGGATTTTCCCAGTGATTCTTCCGGGTGCTGCATTGCCAAGTTCAGGTGAATTTGCAGTGATTGTAAACGTACCATATTTTCTCATAATAAAATCTATATTTGACTGCTGCACCAGTTTTCCCATCTTGGGTTTTTCTGGGGGTTTCCATACCCAAAATAATAGTGTCAATATTGTGATGTGATGTTGTGAGTTATTTCTCAGTTTTATATTCCGTTGCATAATGTAAAAGATATTCATGTGTGGTTATCAGTTGATATTTTGCATGCACTGTTTAGCCCTAGTTGAATGTTAAAGGAAAATTTACATGGTATCAAAGCTCTGGTGAGCTAAAGCTGAGATATTTGCAGCTGTAGTGATATATCAGGGGCAGATCTATAGGAAGACACAAACCTAGACTTCTAGATCTAGTGTTTGACAGGTACATTTCACTATGGACATGTAGTTGAGAGTTGAGGATAGACTCTAGGGTGCTCAGAACTTTCCTACATGGAAAGAGAGGATCACAAGGATCATGGACGTCAGTGATGCTGAGGAGCACATTGACTCCATAAAAGTTGAACCCATAGATATGGTAGATCTAATAGCCTAGAAGAAGATTGATTCCAGAGCCATGTTGATTATCATGGATGGAGTGAAGGACCATATAGTCCCTCACCTTTCTGGTAAGAAGACCGCATTGGAGCTGTGGAAGGCTTTGGAAAGTCTGTACCAGAGCAAGAACGAGAATCGGAGGATGGTGTTGCAAGAGAGGATGCGCAACACCAAGATGACCAAGGGAGAAGGAGTGGTGCCTTATCTCATGAGGGTCACACAGATCAAGGACGAGCTTGGAGTTGTTCACTCTAAGACAATGGATGAGGAGCTAGTTCGGATAGCCCTCAATGACTTCTCTAAGCCATGGGACACCTTTGTCAAAGGTGTTGTGGCTAGGGAGAAGTTCCCTTATTGGCAGAGACTATGGGATGACTTTGTGTAGGAGGAGACCCGAATGGGTCAAGGATTAGGCTCATCCAGCAGTGCCCCATCGATTGTGGATGAGGAGGCTCTAGCCCTTACAGGGAAGGAGCAAGGGGAAGGCAAAGAGGAAGAAGGATGGTAAGAAGAACCTTGACGTATCAAAGGTCAAGTGTTTTATCTGCCACAAGCAGGGACACTTTGCCTCCCAGTGCCTAGATAGGAAGAAGAAGAGCAACACTCAGATGGTTGGATCTGCAGAGGTGGATGAGTTCAGCAGGAACTTTGATGAGGAGTTTTGCTTGATAGCTTGCATGGCAAGCACCACATGGAGCAGCATATGATACATTGACAGTGGAGCATCTAGTCACATGACTAGACATAAGAGATTCTTCAGAGACTTGCAAGAGGGTGGAACAGGGATTCACGTTGAGCTGTGTGATGATGCGCGGTATCAGGGGCAGGGAGTTGGCACTGTTTCATTTGAGAGGGAGTCTGGCAAACCCCTCAGTTTTGCTGATGTGTTATATGTTCCAGGACTCACCAAGAACCTTATATCAGTCTCCACTCTGGAAGACAAGGGATATCAGGTGAAGTTCCGTGACCATAGAGTGTATATCAGGCCCAAGGGGTCAGATAGGAGCTTGGATTGAGTGATTGGTAGAAGAAGCAGGAAAGTGTACAGATTACACTTTGAGCCTGCAAAGGCTCTAGTCAGCAGCAACAACAGCAGTCAAGGTGAGTTGTGGCATATGAGGATGGCACACTTACACCATGGAGCACTGAAGCATTTGGGACAGGCAGTCATTGGAGTTCCTTGGGTACAGGAGGAAAAGCATAACCACTGCAAGGGTTGTGCTTTAGGGAAGAACATTAGGAAGCCTTTCCCACAGAGTGAGCACAAGTCTAAGGAGCCCTTGGACTTGGTGCATTCAGATGTATGCAGACCTATGAGTGTCCATTCGTTCAGTGGTTATAGTTACTGTGTAACCTTCATTGATGACTATTCTAAGAAAACCTGGATCTATTTCCTGAAGCCAAGTCAGAGGTCTTTGAGAGGTTCCGAGAGTTCAAGACTCTTGTGGAGAACCAAACAGAAAAGAAGATTCGAGTGTTGAGGATAGACAACGGGGGTGAGTACACTTCCAATGAGTTCATGGAGTTTTGTTCGGCTGGGGGGATCAAGAAAGAGCACACTGTACCCCATACTCCACAGCAGAATGGAGTTGCAGAGTGGAAGAACAGGACTATGGTTGGAGTAGCCAAGGCCATGCTATTTGATCAGGGATTACCACTATTCCTCTGGGCCGAGGCATACAGGACTCCAGTATACATTCAGAACAGGTGTCCCCACACAGCCTTGGGGAGGAAGACACTGGAGGAGGTCTTCACAGGCACTAGGCCAGATGTGAGTCACATTCGCATCTTCGGCAGTGTCTGCTATTTTCATGTTCATGCTGACAATAGGAAGAAGCTGGACCCTTCTGGAGAGAAGGGGTTACTTGTTGGTTACAACGAGATTTCTAAGGCATATAGAGTTTACATTCCTACTTGCAGGAGGATCATTGTGAGCAGAGATGTCCAGTTCGATGAGGACAGGGCCTTGCAGAGATCTCTGGACTTACCAGCAGAGCAGCAGCCATCACAGGAGTAGGGAGTCAAGTTGGAGGAGTCAGATGTACAGGTACAGTTACAGACACAGAGCATAGGTTCTAGTGATCAGAGGGAGTCAGGTGGACAGGATCCTTTAGTCATTGACTTGAAGGATGAGCTGTACCAGGAGACGGATATCCAGCAGCCGCAGTAGGTTGACACTAGGCCAAGGCCTAAGTGGTTTAAATCCACAGTGCAGGATTCTAGGCAGGTAGATCCTCCACAAACATCTTTTAGACGGAGTGTACCACCAGATAGGCTTAGTTATATGGCACTGATGACAATTTATTAACTTTGAACCTTCCAGCTTCGTGGAGGCTGCACAACATGATGTGTGGCAGGAAGCTATGGTTGAGGAGTATGACTCCATTATGAAAAATTAGGTATGGGAGGTTGTGTCCAGGTCACAGGGAAAAAGGTGGTAGGATCCAGATGGATCTACAAGGTGAAGCATGCAGCAGACGGAAGCGTGGAGAAGTACAAGGCGCGCTTCGTGGCAAAGGAGTTTTCACAAAAGGAGGGCATTGACTATGAGGAGACCTTCGCCTCTGTTGCCAGGTATTCTTCCATTCAGACCATTATCTCACTAGCAGCTGAGATGGCTTGGCGTGTCCATCAAATGGACGTCAAGACTGCCTTCCTCAACGAAGTAATATAGGAGGAGGTGTATATTGAGCAGCAGAGGGGTTTGATGTGGAGAATAGGGAGACACATGTATGCATACCGCATCGATCTCTTTACAGGCTCAAGCAGGCACCTCAAGCATGGTACTCGAGGATTGACAGTGTTTCCGCCTTTCACACACCTGGGGGGGGGGGGGGGGGGGGGGAGCGTGGCAGAAATCTTCAAGCCACTCGATGTGTCCTTGGGGGCAAGTCTCAAGTCAAGGCTGTCACCTTGTTTTTGACTCCTTCGTTTAGGCTCAACTCCTAATGAAGCCAAGGGGGGTAGATCCTATTAAGTTACTAAGACAAATTACTTTAGTATGATGATGTTAAATTGAGATAGTTGCTTAGGAAGTTTGAAATTAACCATACATAACCATAGATGACAAGATGAAAAATGAGCACAATGCTGACACACAATATATATATATATATATATATATATATATATATATATTAAAATATTTAAACATAGGACCAGTGCCTTAAAAATGGAGCCATAAAATAATCAATGTACTTGCATGTGCTTGGAGTGAATGTTTTGCAATTTCCTTTTGGTACGTTTTAAGTTAATATGGAATATGAGTAGATTAAATTAGGCGAAGGGGGACTCCAGATATACCCGAGGGGTACTTGGAGTATGTCCAAAAATAAACCTTCACGGCTACCCGCAAGGAATGTGTGGGCTGAATGGGGTCTTTGAGACTGTGTTCATAATACACACGAAGGTGTAACAGAGATCGGTGCCCAGAGGTCACTGTCCAGGAGTTCCCACTTCCTTTGGGTATTTTGCCACCGCTTACGGTTGATCGAGGCGTTGGATTTTCGCCTGATGGTGGTTAATTGGGGAAGGCGAAACCTAATTAATCTAGTCACTCACGTTGCTTTTGATGCAACTTGAATGATCGGATGAACCGCAGCCAAACGCAGAGCATACACACCGGAGTCTTTGCAAATTTTAGTAAATTTTTGAAGGATGTGTTTTTAGAAAGAAAAACCCTCAAGGAACCTCTTTCGGTCCAAGCGGACCTCAATCGGGGAATCAATGAGGGGGTTGATTTTAGAAAGATTGTTTGCAGAAATTAACGACAAGCAGCAAAAAAGAAGCAAACCACAAGTTTTCTAATTAGTCCTACCACGAATCTTTTTCCCCTTTCGGGTCAATCGAGAAGTCGTGGGGTAAGTAATAAAGTTACTTTGATACTGTAATATGGAATATATGATAAAGTAATCAAAGCATATTATTCTGCATAAATGAAACTAATCTAGAGCGAAAAAGAAATAAGAAAATGCAAAAAACGAAAAAAATGCACGAATCCCCCCTGGGGGATGGAGAATGGGCTCGAAAGAGCCTATTCGAAGAATTTTTTTTATTATCAACAGCCTGCCTTTGGAGCAGCCAATGTGATATGCACTGATTGCTGGATTTTATCTTTTAAAACAGAAAACAGAAATCTAATGCATGCAAACTACGGATTCTCTTTAAATTGCCATGCAAAACGGATGATTTCCCTAAACTAGATCTAGAATGCTTTATGAAATTTTTTAGGAATGAGATCTAGATTATGAGCTTTGAGACAAAAGATCTATGTTAAGTTTTACTTTAAGATAATAGATTTGAATAATATCAAAGCTTGTAAACAAAGTAACTAGGTAAAATTTTGATTTTTAGGAGGAAGAGAGAGAAAGAGTGCTGGAATCCTGGGAATGTTGGGCTTTGGAGTCTGCTTTGGTGGAACACCAAGGGACTATGTCCTCCAAAAGAACCTGAAGATGAGGAAGTTGCAAACTAGCTCAACCCCTTCTACAAGTGAGATCACCTGCAACTTAGAAATCTTTGCACAAACAGATGGTTAAAACATAGGTGTTGCTGGAAAAAGACAATTAGAAAGCATGCAATTAAACTTAAAATACATGCAACTCCAAGAGATCTGAAACAAGCGAATAGTAAGAGCATAAATCAAACTAGAATGATCTCTTACCCGAACAGGAGGGAGCTCTCTCCTTCAAGGCCAACAATTAACCAGCAAAAAGCAAAGATCAATAATACAGATTATACCTCATAAGCACTTGACAATCACCATCCACACGTGAAAAGCATTACACCATAGATCTTGCCTCCAAAGCTTCTTTATTCCAAAAATAGTACACAATACAATAGCGACAGCTCTTCAATCCAGTTCTAACTAGCCTGGAAAGGAGTAGACTGTGCTTTATTTATAACAAAAACTGGAAACCCAGCCCAAGGGCAGCGCAATTCCCAAGGAGAGAGAAACTGCAGCTGCATGTGGAGTCAAGTCGAGCTTGATCTGAGTCTATCTGAGTCTGATCTGAGTGCAACTGTCAATCGAAGAGCTGATCGGATTGACACCTCAACCTGTTAACTGAAACATCCTCCAAAACTCATCCAGATGAGCCCACACGTGTGGAGGAGAGAGAGAGGGCACAATTCCCAAGAGTGCATGCTGTGGTGCACTCTCAGTTCAGCCCAGATGACCTCCTTTTGTCAAGGAATGGTCACCTCTAGTCAATCTCAAGCCGATGAGATTGATTTCAGTCAAATTGGAGCAAATCCCACTGATTTAGGATTTGGGGTTTTCTCCATTATTTAATTAATTTATTAATTAAAATAATCAATATTTGATTTTTAGGGTTTTCTGACCTAAGTGATGGGAAAATCACTCAAAACTCAGGAAAAGTGGGTTTATGGGTTTACATGGTGCTCCGAGCTTGAAAATGAGCACCCCCATGACTGAAACTGATTTCTGAGCCTAGTTTTATTACAAACCAATTTTTCCATTTAGACTATTAAAAAATAGCCTAAGTTTTGGAAAAGTTAAAACTTAAAAAATTAAAAAAAAAACCTAGGGGGACTTAGACATGTTCATATGACTCGACCATAATTCCTAGCATGTTTATACATTGACACATAGACTCTAATAACCTCGATAGGCCTAAATGCCAAGCCGACCACCCCAAGTTTGGAGGTATTCAGTGAAAAACTCAGAAATTATCAGTTGTTTATTCAACAACTACTAATAACCAAGGGAAAAAACACCCTGGGCTGATCGGATTGACAAATAAAGTCTAAGAGACCGAGTCTTTTACATACACTATCATGCTAGAACATTTTATTACAACTCCCCTATGGGATATGAACATGTGATATAGTACAACAAGAACTTCCGAAGGTCTTCTGACGTCCGAACAAATCATCTTTGTCCGGTTCACTAGGCTCACTTGATAAAAAAACCACTAAGTACAACTGAGGTGGTAACATCTGGCTCCATCTAGGGAGAGATGCTCTGAACAATCTTCTGATCAAAGAAGAGGATGTCAGAACTCTAGAATCTTTGGGTCTTGCATAGCAATTTAAGTTTGTCAGTAACATGTATATGAAAGAAACCAATTGTAAAAGCAGATTAATGTACAGAATTAGTCTATGATGTACAAAAAAGCAATATTTTACAAGACTAGTATACAAAAGAAAAATTTCAAGGTTAGTACTATGGTACAAAACATCTATAATACAACAATATGATACATGAAATTTAAAAATACATGCAGGGCAAGGTTTAGAAATTGGCCCTGAAACCACCGATGCCAATAAAGGCATCAAACCGTCTCGGCGAAGAACATCTTGAGGAGAAAGCCATTCACTGGTAGGCTTAACCTTTCTCCTTCTAGGTCATTTAGATAGAAAGAATTTGTTCCTGCTACTTAATCAATGATATATGGCCCCAACCATAAGCTGTCGAAGTTTCCGTGTTTCCCAGGTTTCTCCCGCCGTTTGTCTCAACGCAAGACTGTGTCACCTACTTGAAAGGATCCAGGCCAGGTAGATCTATCAAAGGTTCTCTTGACTTTGTCTGAATTTCTGATACTTTGGTCAAGGGAGTTTCTTCTACTCTCATCTAACTCGATCAACTGGTTGATTCTGTTCTAAATGGCATCCTGATCTGAGCTAGTGGCCTGGAGAAGTTGATACACTGGAGGCTTTAAGTGGACAAGTAAGGTGACATCTAGGCCATAGACAAGTTCAAAAGAGCTCCTTCTGGTTGAACTTTTCTTTGTGATTCTATCGGCCCATAATGCAAACTTGATCTTGCTATCCCAAGCCTTTTTATTATCACCCACAGTTTTCTTGATTATGGTCATTAAGTTTTCTTGGGGATAATAATTGGATGAATGGAATAGGACAATGTCATATTTGAAACAAAAGGATGACATCTCAGAGGAAACAAAGCACGGGCCATTATCTGTGATGATTCTGGCTGGCACACGGAATCTTGTGATAATCTTATCTTCTAAGAAATCCATGACTACAGCATCGGTTGCCTTCTTAGTGGGTATCGCCTCTACCCACTTGGTGAAATAATCAGTGGCGGTGAGCAGCCAAGAATAACCATTGCTCGAGTTATCCTTGAACTTACCGATGAAATCAAGCCCCCACTGCTGGAAAGGGGCTTGGACTACTATTGGGTTTAAAGGCAAGGCTTTCATTTGTTGCTTTCCAGTGAACAACTAACACTGGGGGAAAACTCTGACAGACTTGTGCACATCTGAAAAGAGGTTCGGCCAATAGTAGCCTGCTCTAAGGATTTTATGGGCGGTTGTTCGTGCTGCAAAATGTCCACCACAAAATCCTGCATGGAACTCAACCATGAGTTTTTTGGACTCAGGTTCATCGACACATCTAAGTATTAAACCATCGGGGTTTCTCCAACCCATACCATCTTTTGTTAAACAATACTTAGTTGCTTTTAACCTTAATGGTCTTCTTTTATGGCTAAGTAGGTGATTAGGGCATGTAAGGTTACGAGGAAAAAGATGATGTCGATATACCAAGGGTGCTACTCTAATCTCTGAAGCTCATTTGATACACTTTGTTCTGAATGACTGTTCTGGCAGATTATTCCTAAGGATTTTTCATTTCCTTGGGTCAACATCTTTGCAAGACCTTGTCCCTTAATTAACTTAGTAGGTTTTATTTCTAAATCATACTCTTGAATCTCTGAAATCCACTTACCCCTGATTCCTAGACAATCTTGTTGAGACATGATATCCTTGACAGCTGCATGGGGTACATACCCAATGATTTTGGAGTATCCTACATAAGTTCTGAAATGTTTAAGGGACTTGATAAGAGCATAAGCCTGTTTCGCCATGGTGGTATACTTCAACTCTGAATGTTGCAAGGCTCTACTCATAAAGGCTATAGGTTGCTCTTATCCCTCCTTATTCTTTTGAAGCAAAACACCAGCAATGGTGTCCTCTGAGGCAAAGGAAAATATCTGAAATTCCTTGGAATAATTTGGACTGATCAAGACTGGGGTCCTGGATATGGCATCTTTGATAGACTTGAAAGCATCTTTCCCTTCATCCGTCCACTCAAATTTAGCATCTTTCTTTAACAGTTTTTGTAGAGGCTTCATTAGTTCTGCTAAATTTGGGATGAATCTCCTTATGAAATTAATCTGACCATTGAAAGACTGGAGAGCTTTAAGATTTTGAGGCAAGGGGACTTTTTTAATGGCTTCAACTCGCTCAGGATCGACTTTGACACCATCCTTAGAAATGATGTGTCCCAACAACTTGCCTTCATCAACCCCAAAGATTGACTGATCCAGATGGAGATCGGTGGCCACCCACCTATTCCACTGGCTCAAAACAATTGTCCATTATGGCAGTTTCCTAGTTATTTTTCTGCAGTTTTTCGAGTCCTAAACTTTCGGGGCCGTTTTGAGGCCCTAAACGACGTTTTTTGGAGATTCAGGGCCAAATGGTTGCCATCGGCATGCATTTGGCTGACCAAAAGTTGTAAAGCTTAGACAGACCTTTCCAACGAGCTTTCGAACGCCCAAATCGAAGATCGTATGCAAAAGTTATGACCCCAGGAAGTTGACTGTTCAACTTACCACCTTGGGGCCGCAAACTTTATGATGGTTCATCTTCTAGGGTTATGTTTTGGACTTTTGGGGTTCTCACCTCATTATTATTATAAATAGGTCCCTTTGGCCTCATTTTGTATTCAGCTTGGCACGGATGAGCGTAGCAGCCACATCTCTTCTCAGAGATAGCTACCACCATTCTAGCAATTGTATTATAGCCTGTTCTATTTCCGCCATTTAATAGAATATGTGTTTACTGTATCTCTGTTATCTTTACAAAATGTCTTTGATTATTATGATCTGTACGTTCTTTCATTTCGTTCACGCATAAATCCGGATCAGTGGTATCAGAGCAATCTGCTCTTTGATTGTTTCTCAGCGCATGTCCCCAACGAGGTCCGAGTATAAAGAGTTTGGTCTCAAACTAGTTTCACTTAATCATTCTCGCCGTCCCAAACGACCTCCCATGGCGGAAGAAAAGAGAGACGACAGAGTAGGAGATCCTATCAAGTCGCTGCTCGAGGAAGCCCTCGAGCGACAGAGGAATGAGATGATGGATAGTTTTGCCCAAATCCTTCGACGAATGCCGGCAACGGCAAGTGCATCTTCAACAAGCAGCCGGTTCGGGGATGCAACTCCCTTCAAGGTACAAGTTAACTTTGATATTCCTTTATTTGAAGGCAATATTGATGCAGATGCCCTGGATAATTGGTTGAATGTTCTAGAAGGGTATTTCTCTGTCCACAATTTTTTCGACAGAGAAAAGATCACCTTTGCGCTCCTTAAGGCAGTCCCCCATGTCGAAAATTGGTGGGGTACTTATTGTGAGCAAAACTCATCAGACGAGTCTGGAATGTTTGAAACAAATCCCACTTGGGCCTCCTTCATAGATGCCGTCAGGGAACAATATTACGCTGTGGGAAACTATGATGACCAATACACAAAATGGACCATTCTGCGTCAAGAAAGGGACCAGACGGTGTCGGAGTACACCAACAAATTTCATACCCTGCAGACAAAGCTGAGTATCAAAGACTCCGAGCGGCACCTAATCCTGAAATATCGCAGTGGTCTACATCGGTACATCCGAACTGAGATGGACTTCCTCGACATCTCTTCACTTGGATCCGCCTATTGGTATGATGTCAAAATCGAGGAGAAATTTCGACAAAAGAACAAGCGAGACTTTGGACCTGCGAATCCACCGCAGAAGCAAGGCAAGGGAAACCCTGGCCTGCAGAACACAACAAAAGAAAACAACAACCAATCCCCGCCATAAGCAAAGAAGGGAGATCGAAAGACAAAGAAAGACACTGGTAAGTGGTGCGAATTTGATAAAAGCCCTTGGCACAACACTGATGAATGTCGCTCAAAGCAGTCATTAGTGGCCGAGATCAAATCTTCAGAATCAGATCCTGATTCTGATTTTGAACCCAATGCCACAGCCGCACACAATGGGAGGCAAATCATTGATGCAGACCCCACTGCCCCTATTGCTACCACATAGATTCAACTAGAGGATCCTGAAGAGTCAGAGGCAGAGGAGTGCCTATTCCACTCGCAGATGTGGGTGAAGGGAATGCCTCTACATTTTGTTGTTGACAACAGCAGCCAAAAGAACTTGATCTTAGCAGAAATCGTCAAGAGATTGGAGCTTCCTACAACACCACACCCGCAACCTTACAGCATCGGTTGGCTAAGCCAAGGATGAGGTATCTGCATTACTCAACAATGCCTCCTACCATATGGCATCAAGCCTTTCAAAGACGAGGTACTGTGTGATGTGGCCCCACTTGAAGTCTGTGATGTTCTTTTAGGACAACCATATATGTGGAAGCGTCATGCTGTATATGAGTCACGGCCTCGCAGTGTCATTGTCACTTTGGGAGGACAACTCTACCGGATCCCAGAGACAGTTGCACCTAACAAAGTCTCGCAGGGTAGGAAGATAAGCTCCCACACCAGAAAATTATTCCTCTTCACAATTGCGTCTGAAGGAGAACATAAGATCACAGAGACCTCCACACCCTCTACACAGGGTGTCTCTACTCATCGGACACAAGAAGAAGATAGGGCCATTGTTTCCTCATCTATCCGAGTACCTCTACGATGCAAGGCCACGCATTCAAGGTGCTCATCCAGAAACAAATCATCCAGACAATAATTACAGCCCTCTCGGGATGTCAAAGAAAAGTAGCCTCTTCACTTCAACAAATGTCGCACCAGGAGATTAACTCAACACACAGTTCGAGATATGATACGGGATTCGACGCAATGGAGACCATTGCTTCCTAAGGAGGGAGGATTGATTCAGATGGAGATCGGTGGCCACCCACCTATTCCACTGGCTCAAAACAATTGTCCATTATGGCAGTTTCCTAGTTATTTTTCTGTAGCTTTTCGAGTCCTAAACTTCCGTGGCCGTTTTGAAGCCCTAAACGACGTATTTTGGAGATTTGGGGCAAATGGTTGCCATCGACATGCATTTGGTTGACCAAAAGTTGTAAAGCTTAGACAGACCTTTCCAACGAGCTTTCGAACACCCAAATCGGAGATCGTATGCAAAAGTTATGACCCCGGGAAGTTGACTGTTCAACTTACCACCTTGGGGCCGCAAACTTTATGACGATTCATCTTCTAGGGTTACGATTTGGACTTTTGGGGTTCTCACCTCATTATTATTATAAATAGGCCCCTTTGGCCTCATTTTGTATTCAGCTTGGCACGGATGAGCGTAGCAGCCACATCTCTTCTCAGAGATAGCTACCACCATTCTAGCAATTGTATTACAGTCTGTTCTATTTCCGCCATTTAATAGAATATGTGTTTACTGTATCTCTGTTATCTTTGCAAAATGTCTTTGATTATTATGATCTGTATGTTCTTTCATTTCGTTCACGCATAGATCCGGATCATTGACTTGGCAGGGTTTAAGGAAATACCATATTTCCGACATCTTATGAACAATTGCCTAAGATGACTTATGTGGTCAGATCTTTCTTTTGAGAAAACAGTTAAGTCATCTTGATATATTTCGATTATTTTGCCTATAAGTTCTTTGAAGGCAAAATCCATGGCTCTTTGAAAGGTGGCACCAACATTTAATAAACCAAAAGGCATTCTTAAAAATTTATAGGTGCCCCAAGGTGTGGTGAATGTAGTTTTATGTTGATCCATTTTATTTACCAACAATTGGTTATAACCGGAAAAGCCATCCAACATAGACATCATTCCTGATCCCATTACTCTTTGAAGCAATGTTTCCATGTCGGGCAATGGGTAATTATCTTTAAGGCATGATGTATTTAGATTTCTGAAATCTATACATGTTCTAATTGACCCGTTCTTCTTTCTGACAACAACTAAGTTGGAGCACCATGATGAATGTCTTGTAGGTGCTATGATCCCTGCTGCTAACATCTTTTGAAGCTCCTTCTGCACAATGGGGGTCAACTTAGGATTTTTTCGCCTAAGTTTTTGTCAGAAAGGATTGACCTCCTTAGCCTTTTCTGTGAGGGGAATAGTGTGTTGAAACACATCTTCCCGATAGGCTTTAAGTTCATCATAATTGAAGTCCAACACATCTCTATATTCTTTGATTAAGTTGATCAAACTGTTCCTTTCCTTTTTTGAAGTACCTTTCCCAATTTTTATTAACTTGAGGTCCTTATCAGTTCCTATGTTTATTTCCATATAATCCCCAATTTTTATTTCCTCTTTTTTTTTTTATGACGATCTTGTCGATCAACCAGATTTTCAAAAGCTATAAGGCTATTTGGGATGTGATTCCTTTCATTATCCTCGCATTCCTGATACTCTTTACCCTCCCGTTGATAACTGATCTTGCAACCTTCAAACTCTTGGAGATTATGGATAAATCTCAAAAGTTGCTCATCATCTTTAAACACCTGCCAGTGATCTACATTATCTGGAATTGACGGTCTGAAATTAATTTCCATTTTTCCATTCCCATTAATCATTTCATCTGAAGGCTGGAGGGTGGATGCTGCTACTGCCAACTCGTCTGCTAACCCATTCATTTCCCTAGGGATCTTTTGAATGTTAAGTGCATCAAACCATTCCATGGTGTCCCATATGGCATTTCTATACTTCCTTAGTCTGTCATTTTTGCATTGATACTGATTCTTAATTTGGAGGACAACTAAGTCTGAATCACCTTTTATGTTCAACATCTTTATCCCCATGTCTTTAGCGGTTTCTAACCCTAGAAGCAATGCCTGATACTCAGCTACATTGTTTGATGCTTCAAACTCTAACCTGAAAGAAAAGTTGTAGACTTTATTTGAAGGAGAGATGATCACGATGCCCGCACCCTTTCCGGCTTTGGAATAAGCCCTGTCAAAGTACATTTGCCAAACCTTATCTATCTTTTCATCTTTAATGTTTTCCTTAATAGGGGCCATGAAATTTGACAAGATAACATAGTTTCCAAAATTATCAGTGCAATGTACAAATTCATTTCCAGGCTTCTTAGGGTTTCCTACATGCCGTTTCCTTAGCTTCTCTCTATGGAGTATCACCCAAGTGTTTTCTGACACAGGTATAGTAGCATATGTCCAATCCATTTGAATATACCCACCAAGAGTTGCGACCCACTTTCTGGATAGCAACATACCCCAATTATTTGGCACATCAATTACTACCACATCCATCGACATGTCGATGTCAAGATACTTGGTCGACTTAACATGTAGATTTAAGATTATCCCTACCAGTTCAACTTCTCTTGCATCCACTACACAAACATTGTGTTAGGGTCAGGTGATTTTGAGATTTAGCTGTTCCATTACTTTTCTTGTAATGACATTTGATGAAGCACTTGAATCTAACATGCAGTTATGAAGGAGAAGGTTATCAACTAAGAGAGAGACATAAAAAGGCAGGTGGTCTTCTCTTTTTGGATCAACACTGTTGAGGACTATAGGCATATCCATAGATTCAATGTGTTCGGCTTCAAACATAGCATTATTATTAGGGAGAGGATCCTCTTTGACAACATTATGAGTTTTATTTTGACTATCCTCTATGGCTTTAAACAATTTTTCTTTTTGACCAGGAATTTTAAGGACATCAGTTGCAGAAACATAAACCTTAGCATTACTTATCCATTCTCCCATGTCAATCTTTGATTCTGGGATAACAGGGGATCTGGGAGAGGAGTGGTTACCTTCAGCTTGTACTTTTTGGATGGTGATGGCTTCTCCTTTCTTTGATAAACCGCACCCTTGAATCTAGCCTTCTTCATTTCCTGAATTCTTTTCGTAGTAGGCATTTCACCATAAAAGTTGGAAAGGAGTTCCTTCTCATAACTGTAATTCGTGGCTTGCTACCAATGCTGGTTTGATAAAGGATAGGCCTGGTCTACCATGTACACATGATTGGGTTCGCTTGACGTTGTTTCTTGATTACTGATCTCGGGAAGTCCATGTTCCATAACCTGGTTCGCAACATAACAAGTGCTTTCTTGGTGGAATTGCTCACAAGGTCTACACCATTGAATTACTTCTTCTACCATGTTAGCTGAGTCTAACTGGTTTGGCATCCTAGGCTCTTGCTGAGGGGCTTTCTTTTGATACATCTGATTCTGCTTAGGCTGAAAGTTCCTAGGTCCATTATTCCTTTCCATTGTGATTATTCTATTTTGCATATGATTCAATTGTGCAGCATGATTGGCCATCTGTTGATTTTGATCAGCGATCAAGGTTTTCATCATTTCTGCCACCTTTTCCATGGGATCTTTAGAAGTTCCCTTTACTTCTGATTCAACAGCTTTACCCTTGGTCTCTTTGTTGTAGGAAGTGTTTCCCCTAGTGTAGCCTGGAATGTTGGACTTGCCTGAAGATTGCATATTCTTTTCTATTTTCTTGGCTAATTCCTGGGCAGGTTTTAGATCGGCCGGTTCCTTATCTCTCAACTGGTACCTTAAGTCACCGGTGAAGGCTTCAATGTAGGATATGAGGATGGAAGCATCCTTTGGCTTGATGTCTCTAGGAAGGTCTGCAACCACACACCTGAATTTAGTATTAAATTCATCCATGGTTCCATTCTCCATCTTCTTTATGCTATGAAAGGTAGCGAGCAAATGTCTTGGTTCCTTCTTTTCTCCCCATTTCTTCCTAAAACCATCTTGGAATTCACTAAGAGTTTTATATGAATCATCATCTAGGTCGAAGTACCATTCTGCAACATCATCTTCAAAGGATAAAGCAAAGAGCTTCATTTTGACATTGTCATGGTTATGGGCAGCATCATTGCAATAACTGACCAGGTGATTTTCAAACTTTTGAAGGTGAGACTTGGTAGTGATGGCATTATTGCCCTGAAATATGGGGAGCTTCTTGATACCATCATTTGGAATGTCATGGGGAGCACCTGCTATTTGAGAAAAGTCAAGGGGTTTGAAGAATTCCGCAATTTCTTGAGATTGGTGAATATGACTCTCTATAAATATGTGATGAATATTTGAGAGGGATTGGTCTCCTAAATCTTCAAGGTTTCTACAAGAAGTTTACCTATTCAATCTTTCTCTAATAAACCTTTCGGGATCAGGGAGAGGGTTGAATAATTGCCGGTGGTTTCTTCGGGTAGCAATTCTTGAAGGGATGTTAGACAGTAGAGTCGCCAGATGGATAGAGTTTTAATTTCTATGTTTTTTAAAGACAAGATCAATCAAATTTTTTAATCTTTTAGTTGTTTAGAAAAAACTTAAGCTAAGTCGTAATCGGGAATAAAAAGATTTATCCCCGGCAACGACGCCAAAAAGTGTTGCCTCCTTTTACACACCTGGGGGGGGAACATGGCAGAAATCTTCAAGCCACTCGGTGTGTCCTTGGGGGCAAGTCTCGAGTCAAGGCTGTCACCTTGTTCTTCACTCCTCCGTTTAGGCTCAACTCCTAAAGAAAGCCAAGGGGGGTTGTTGATGAAATTGTCATTGATGCCAACATGGACTTGCAGTGGCCCCACTGGATGTCATTGATGCCGCCAAGTCCCACCACGTGGCAGAAATCTTCAAGCCACTCGGTGTGTCCTTGGGGGCAAGTCTCGAGTCAAGGCTGTCACCTTGTTCTTCACTCCTCCGTTTAGGCTCAACTCCTAAAGAAAGCCAAGGGGGGTTGTTGATGAAATTGTCATTGATGCCAACATGGACTTGCAGTGGCCCCACTGGATGTCATTGATGCCACCAAGTCCCACCTTGTAGTGCCTTGGATCCCAAACAGAGTGGGGTTGTGCCTTGAAGCACCTTGTACCCAGTTGACAAGGTCCCTGTACCCACAAGGCTGGATCTTGAAGCCACCACTTTGCTGAAGATGTTGAAGACCCTGCTGATGATGCTGAAGACCCTGGAGATGGTCCTGAAGCCTTGATGGACGTTGGAGAAACCCTAGATGGGTTAGAGAAGCACTAATGACCCATTCTGTGGTCATTCATGCTATGATGATGTCATGATATCCCAAAAGAAGACCTAACATCCCCATAGGTGATATCTTGACTCGTGGAGGTCTCCTGGTATGGCTGAGGTGGTTGAAGAAGCCTGTGAAGCCCCCTGCTTGATGAAGAAGCTCCACAAAAGTCCTTTGACCCACACTTGGTGTTTTGATGGTCCTTGCACTCTTGAAGATGATGATGTGGTCATTATTGACTTGATGAAGACTTGGAACCCCTGATGAAGACCTTGATGCACATGGCATGTCCTTGGAAGCCCTAATGGCTTGATGATGAACATGATGGCACCCACTTGGACACTTAGACACACTAGATGATGACATGGCTTATGATGACCTTGAAGACAAACTCTTGAAGATGAATGATAAAGAAATACATGAATGATGTTTTTGCAAATACTTGCAACAAACCCTAATGGCTTAATGACACCCTTATGATAAGGAGTGATTGTGTGACTTAAGTGTAGGGTGGATTTTGAATAAAGTGATTTAATAAAATTAAAATTCAAAGTCAAAATAAAAAATTCAAATAACAAATTTAAATTAAAACTAAAATACTTACCACATCTTGAAGTCGGCCCTAATGTGAGTAAGTGGACAAACACTTTGAATGTGTATTTAAACACATTCTCACATACTTCAAATCACTAAGGAATGAGAGAGGAGAAGAGCTTGTGGACTGTTAAACTCGCAGCAGCAAAGGAGCAGTTCGTTTTTTTTCCACAGAAATTTTTAGGGCTTGTTTTTTAACCAGCAGATTGCAGCAGTAAAGTGGACTAGTAGCAGTGATGTTTTTGCAGCAGCTGAACATTAATCTTTTGGGTTTGATCTTGGTTTGATTTACAACAGACCTCTCTTTCAGCTGTTGAGTCTACACAATTCGGTGGTATCACAGACCCGAATTTTTGAAGCAATGAAGAGATCCGAGCAGCAGCAGATGATGACTGGATTTTCGGATGAACTAGACAGAAATTCGGAGGCAGCAGTAAACCCTAAACACAGACCCGAATTGTAGAGAATATGTAGCAGCAGCAGTAAAGTATGAAGAAAAGAGCTAGCTGTTTTGGAGGACTGAGGCTAGTTCCAGTGGACTGAAAATAGGTGCAGCAGAAGTATAGGAGCAGATCCGAGATTGGAACAACGGCAAGACAGACCCTAATTGGCAGCAGTAAATGGACAAGTCAGTACTGAATCCTTCAAGGGTTTGCTTAGCACAAACATCCCGGAATTCTGTGGTATAGTATATCTTCAAATTGGAGGTAAGATCACTGTATGTGAATTCCCTAATGCACTAGTCAAGACTAATAGTTGGCAAAGTTCCTTGTGTCAAATGCCAGTACGCAATGCACATACAGTAGTCTATATACTGAAGGATACCATGATAATGCTCTCCATTTGCATACCCTAGTTTGATACACTCTTACAACTTAAACATTGATGAAAGTGAAATACAGTAAAGTGCATAAGTATGCAGTATAGTGGCATCTTTACTGTACATGGTGAAGTATACAGCAATAAGATAATGTAAGCCATGATGATCAGTGATTTTGTTAAGATGATGAGTAGACAATAGCATTAATGTATGTAGTCTGTCCTAAAACATATACAAGTTGACATACACAAACAAGTGTTGATGTGAAGCATTCCCACACCTTGATGGTGGCTTATAAATGATGTTGATGCACACATTGATGATGATGATGTACACATACAGTATTGAAGAATGCAATATGAACAGTCACTGATGTATTACCTATACAGTAAAATAATGAAGTGGTTTGTACCAAGTACAGAAGCAAGTGGCCCTTAACATAACAGTGATGCGATTGTTTGATGACAATTCTGATATAACTGGTGACTACATACTTGACAGTGATCACAGACATACTTAACAGTATAGATTGATCTAACTGTAATAGCAGTGTGAAGGTTGAATTGGAAGCTTGAGAGCTCTGAAGTATTGATGACAGTATCTTTGATCTTATTCAAGCACAAATGACACTTGTTGCCTTGGTAATTGTATGCTAAGACAAGATCGTGAACAGATTCTTGAAGTCCTGTGTATGAGCAATCAGCAGCGTCTTGACATAAGCAAATCTTTGATGACAAAATAGATGAAGTATAGTTGTATGAAGAAGTGAAGCCGACAGACCTTGATAACTTGGTGAACAGTGTTTGTGAGCAGACCATGCAGAGTTGCAGCAGTAAAGAATGGTGAGCAGATGAACAAGACTTGACAGGTGCAGACCTTTGAAGGCATGAACAGATTCTTGAAGACATGAGCAGTAGTGGTGCTTGAGGAGACTTCTTGATAACTTGATCAAGTTGTGATAATGACAGTTTGACACCTACAGCAGCATGACAGTGACTGGTTGATGACATTGACAGTGCATCCATGACATAATAGTGATTGATGTGACAGTAACAACTTGATAATGATACGGCAGTGATTGATGTGATAGTAGAAGCAGAATGATTATGACAGGGACAGCGCACTTGACAATGATGTGCTGAATTGCTGATATTATTCTTGACAGAATCCTTTTGGACAAAATGAGGAGGATAGAGACAAGTTGCAGAGAAGATGCTGATTGAAGAGATGCTAGAGATAAGTGCTGGTGTGATGTGACAGTGATGAAAATGTGTTGAGACAGTGAGCTTGAATTGTAAATGCAAGCTTGACTTGCATCTGAGGTTAGGATACCTCAAACCCCTTCTTAGCAGGGTCTAAGAAAACCAGACAGGGTCCTGGATGAAGAGTAGGTGCTCTTTGTATCAGTAGGTGCTGATTTTACCTCATGGTTGTAGCCAGTTCAAAACTAATACAAAAAGATTACAAAATTATATGGTGTTGTGTTCTTTTGTGTTATGGTTCTTGATGATTCAAATGCTTATGATATGTGAATGATGAAGTGAAAGATGTTTATGAAATGATAGTGGAATGATGAATTGGTAGTTAATTGTGACAAGCTAAGAAAAGTTTTCAAATTGGCTTTACACCGATTCACCCCCCCTCTAAGTGTTTAACAGGGGTAGATCCTATTAAGTTACTAAGGCAAATTACTTTAGCATGATGATGTTAAATTGAGATCGTTGCTTAGGAGTTTGAAATTAACCATAAATAACCATATATGGCAAGATGAAAAATGAGCACAATAAAACACAATGCTGACACACAATATATATATATCAAAAGATTAAAACACAGGACCAGTGCTTTAAAAATGGAGTCATAAAATAATCAAATGTACTTGCATGTGCTTGGAGTGAATGTTTTGCAATTGCCTCTTGGTATGTTTTAAGTTAACATGAAATATGAGTGGATTAAATTAGGCGAAGGGGGACTCCAGATATACCCGATGGGTAGTTGGAGTATTTCCAAAAATAAACCTTCACGGCTACTCGCAAGGAATGTGTGGGTTGAATGGAGTCTCTGAGACTGTGTTCATAATACACACGAAGGTGTAATAGAGATCGGCGCCCCGAGGTCATTGTCCAGGATTTCCCACTTCTTTTGGGTATTTTGCTACCGTTTACGGTTTGATCGAGGCGTTGGATTTTTGCCTGATGGTGGTTAATTGGGAAAGGTGAGACCTAATTAATCTAGTCACTCACGTTGCTTTTGATGCAGCTTGACTGATCGGACGAACCGCATCCAAACGCAGAGCATACACACCGGAGTCTTTGTAAATTTTAGTAAATTTTTGAAGGATGTTTTTTTAGAAAGAAAAACCCTCCAGGAACCTCTTTCGGTCCAAGTGGACCTCAATCGGGGAATCAAGGAGGGGGTTGGTTTTAGAAAGACTGTTTGTAGAAATTAGCGACAAGCAGCAAAAAAGAAGAAAACCACAGGTTTTCTAATTAGTCCCACCACGCATCTCTTGCCTCTTTCAGGTCAATCGAGAAGTCGGGTAAGTATTAAAGTTACTTTGATACTGTAATATGGAATATATGATAAAGTAATCAAAGCATATTATTCTGCATAAATGAAACTAATCTAGAGCGAAAAAGAAATAAGAAAATGCAAAAAACGGAAAAAAAAGGCACGAATCCCCTTAGGGGGGATGGGGAATGGGCTCGAAAGAGCCTATTCGAAGAATTTTTTTATTATCAGCGGTTAGAATATCAGAGCACTTATCTTAATCCTCTTGGTTCTTATGCAGAATGAAACCAAGGCTTTACAAAATGCCAAAATTTAAAGATTATAGTAAAAAAGGGAGACCCCTGGGGGGATTCGGATGGCCAAAAATCCACCTTTGAACAACAACTTCTCCTCTTTCTGTTATGCTTGCTAAAAAACTGCGAGCTTATTAGAATGAAATATGCCGAAAAGCACTTTGAAAGTACCTTTAGGTCAGCCTACTTTAAACCAAAAAAAACTAAGTTAAAACTAGTTAAAACGGTAAAAACGGAACCAAGGAAAGCAAGCTTTCCTTGGGGTCTTAGCCTGCCTTTGGGGTAGCCAATGTGATATGCACTGATTGCTGGATTTTATCTTTTAAAACAGAAAACATAAATCTAATACATGCAAACTACAGATTCTCTTTAAATTGCCATGCAAAACGGACGATTTCCCTAAACTAGATCTAGAATGCTTTATGAAACTTTTTAGGAATGAGATCTAGATTATGATCCTTGAGACAAAAGATCTATGTTAAGTTTTACTTTAAGATAATAGATCTGAATAATATCAAAGCTTGTAAACAAAGTAACTAGGTAAAATTTTGATTTTTAGGAGGAAGAGAGAGAAAGAGTGTTGGAAGCCTGGGAATGTTGGGCTTTGGAGTCTGCTTTGGTGGAACACCGAGGGACTTTGTCCTCCAAAAGAACCTGAAGATGAAGAAGATGCAAACTAGCTCAACCCCTTCTACAAGTGAGATCACCTACAACTTAGAAATCCTTGCACAAACAGATGATTAAAACATAGGTGTTGCTGGAAAAAGACAATTAGAAAGCATGCAATTAAACTTAAAATACATGCAACTCCAAGAGATTCGAAACAAGCGAACAGTAAGAGCATAAATCAAACTAGAATGATCTCTTACCCTAACAGGAGGGAGCTCACTCCTTCAAGGCCAACAATTAACCAGCAAAAAGCAAAGATCAATAATACAGATTATACCTCATAAGCACTTGACAATTTCCATCCACACATGAAAAGCATTACACCATAGATCTTGCCTCCAAATCTTCTTTATTCCAAAAATAGTACACAATACAATAGCCACAGCTCTTCAATCCAGTTCTAACTAGCTTGGAAAGGAGTAGATTGTGCTTTATTTATAACAAAAACCAGAAACCCAGCCCAGTGGGGGTGCAATTCCCAAGGAGAGAGAGATTGCAGTTGCATGTGGAGTCAAGCCGAGCTTGATCCGAGTCTATCTGAGTCTGATCTGAGTGCAATTGTCAATTGGAGAGCTGATCGGACTGACACCTCAACCTGTTAACTGAAACATCCACCAAAACTCATCCAGATGAGCCCACACGTGTGGAGGAGAGAGAGAGGGCGCAATTCCCATGATTGCATGCTGTGGTGCACTCTCAGTTCAGCCCAGATCACCTCCTTCTGTCAAGGAATGGTCAGCTCCAGTCAATCTCAAGCCAATGAGACTGATTTAAGTCAAATCAGAGCAAATCCTACTGATTTAGGATTTGGGGTTTTCTCCATTATTTAATTAATTAAAATAATCAATATTTGATTTTTATGGTTTTCTGACCCGAGTGATGGGAAAATGACTCAAAACTCAGGAAAAGTGGGTTTATGGGTTTACATGGTGCTCCGAGTTTGAAAATGAGCACCCCCATGACTGAAATTGATTTCTGAGCCCACTTTTATTACAAAACCAGTTTTTCCATTTAGACGATTAAAAAATAGCCTAAGTTTTGGAAAAATTAAAACTTACAAAAAGACTTAAAAAATAAAAAATAAAAAACCTAGGGGGACTTGGACATGTTCATATGAATTGACCATAATGCCTAACATGTTTTATACATTGACACATAGACTCTAATAACCTCAATAGGCCTAAATGCCAAGCCGACCACCCCAACTTTGGAGGTATTCAGTGAAAACTCATAAATTATCAATCGTTTATTCAACAACCAATAACAACCAAGGGAAAAAACAGCCTGGGCTGATCAGATTGACAAATAAAGTGTAACAGACCGAGTCTTTTAGAGACACTATCATGCTAGAACATTTTATTAGAACTCCCCTATGGGGTATGAACATGTGATATAGTACAACAAGCACTTCCCAGAAGCACTTCCGAAGGTCTTCTGAAGTTCGAACAAATTATCTTTGTCTAGTTCACCAGGCTCACTTGATAAAAAGACCACTAAGTACAACTTAGGTGGTAATAGACAGCTATCTATGGGAGATGGGATTTCAACGAAGTGGGGCTGACCACAACCTATACTTCTTGACAGGTGAGGTGCCTCTCATACTGGTCCTATATGTGGATGGTCTCTTTTTGATAGGAGAGGAGAGGCTGATTGGAGACTACAAGTCCAACCTTGCAGTAGTGTTTGAGATGAAAGACCTTGGGCTGATGCATTACTTTTTGGGCTTGGAGGTTTGTCAGAGAAATGTATGCTTCTTCATCGGACAGGGGAAGTATGTAGTAGAGATCCTGAAGAGATTCAGGATGGAGGACTGCAAGCCTATGGCCATACCTCTAGTTTCCAACTGGAGGAAGATTGATGCATCAGGGTCAGACAGATTTGATCCTACCTTGTATCGTCAGCTTATCGGATCGCTTATGTATTTGGTCAACACTTGACCAGACATCAGCTTTGTAGTGAACTCTTTGAGTCAGTTCATGGTGGACCCTCAGAGAGTGCATTGGACGGCTACGAAGCACATACTTCGCTACATCAAAGGTACAATGGAGTATGGATTGGCTTATGAGCGTAGGGGGAGTGTATAGTTAGCAGGTTTCACAGACACTGACTGGGCAGGATGTGTAGAGGACCGGAAGAGTACTTCAAGTTGTTGTTTCAGCATTGGATCAGGGGTTGTCTCTTGGTTTAGCAGGAAGCAGAAGTCAGTTGCATTGAGCTCGACAGAGGCCGAGTACATGGCAGCCATTATGGCTGCTTGTGAGGGTATGTGGGTAAGGAAGTTACTTGCAGGGTTGTTCGAGTGTGAGCTAGAGGCTACAGTAGTTCACTGTGACAATCAGAGTGGCATCAAGCTATCTGAGAATCCAGTGTTCCATGACTGGAGCAAACACATAGACATCAGATACCATGTCTTGAGAGATTGTGTTAAGAGGGGAACCATTTGGTTGGAGTACATACAGACAGATGAGCAGGTGGCGGACATTTTCACCAAGGCACTTTGCAGACAGAGTTTTGTGAAGTTCAGGGATAAGTTGGGGTTGTTACCGAATCCCTTCCTCGTTGACAAGGAGTGTTAAACTAGTAGCAACAAGGAAGGTCTTCCCGCATGCTTGTGTTCTTGCATGCAGAAGACTTAAATTAGGAAACCACTTGTATTTAATTTACTTTTCCTAAGTTTACTTTGGAAAATAAATTAAAGTGATCTAAATTAACTTTAGTGAACCACTAGTTAATGTGAAAGTGAAATTAGGGTTTTTGCTTTACCACTAGTTAATGTGAAAGTGAAATTAGGGTTTTCGCTTTATCTAAAGTTATAAAAGAGAGATCAATTGGTGGAGAGAACACACACACTTGTATTTCGACAGAGACAGGATACAGACAGGGAGAGAAAGTCAGAGAGAGGATTTAGCTGAGAAGACAGAGGAGCGAGCAGCAGGATCATCAAGCTTCGTATAGCTGGGCCGTACACTCACATAGGAGGGTATTGAGGTTTAGCTGGGATTTGCCCAGTGATTCTGCTGAGTGCTGCATTTGCCAGGTTTGGGTGAATTTGCAGTGATTGTAAAAGTTCCATATTTTCTCATAATAAAATCTATATCTGACTGCTGCATCGTTTTTCCCATCTTGGGTTTTTCCGTGGGTTTCCATACCCAAAATAATAGTGTCAATATTGTGATGTGATGTTGTGAGTTATTTCTCAGTTTTATATTCTGTTGCATACTGTAAAAGATATTCATGTGTGGTTATCAGTTGATATTTTGCATGCACTGTTTAGCCCTAGTTGAATATTAAAGGAAAATTTACAGCTTATGGTTATGATGAAATGATGCTAAATGTTTAAAGATCTTATATAACCATTAAAATTCTAACATGGTATCAGAGGCATCTAGAAATAAGTCATTATACAAGCGTAACAACTGCTACTGCTAAAATTGTCGGAGAGTAGGGTTCATGCTTGAAACCCTAGAAGGAAAAATATAGTCATCTGGGCATTTTCGGTACAACTTGCATTTGGTAAAGGTCTAGGAGCTAAAACTCAGACATGCCGGAGATGAAATGTTGATGTACCTTGTGTGTGAGTTTCAGCCTCAGATTCACTATACTTTATGAGATATGATCCATGCAAAACAAGGTTCTAGCCTCTTCTAGAAATTAGTTTTAAATAGGTGACCTAGGGAAAAATGTTGTATCTTGGGCTAGGAATCTCCAAATTGAATTTCCTAAAATGTTCAGAAAGGGCATGGACGATAGTTTCTTTGGTGTGAGTTTCAGAACCCAAAGATCAAACAGTGACATGTGGCAGTCCATACAAGTTAGCAATACTGAACTAGTACATAAACAGGTCACCTTGGGAAACTTAGCATAAATTCCACTTGGTGAATCCAATATTGCTCTAACCTATGGTGTTGGACAGAGGACAGATGAGACTACCTCAGAAAAAAGTTTCAGACCTTGAGGAGCAAAATTTTTAGAGTTACAACAGAATTAAGACCGGAAAATGGAACATGGTCAACAAAAGAAATTGGAAAAACTAGGGCATCAAATATTTTGCAATTTTGTCTAGAAAACGAAGACCATTGGTTCACTCACCTTGAGGAAGTGCATCTCTCTCTGTAATCATATTTGTAAGATTCCAAAGTTGAAAAAATTATGGTTCCTTTGTCAAACCCTAGGTCAGCCAAGAAGCAGTTTTCCAAAAGACCTTGAAGCAAGCACTTGGTTGGAGCACTCTTATTGGTAAGCACTATTTTTCCTATTTCCATTTGAGGTTCTCATTTTATCAAGATGACAAACAATACCAAGCTTGAGGACAAGCTTGAAGGAGTTGAGAACTTCTGGGCATGGATGTATAGAGTGCTTCTCATACTGAAAGAACATGACTTGGAAAACTATGTCAAAGGAGAAGTTCCAGGGCCATAGGGAGATGAAGACAAAGCTAAGCACAAGAAGAATATGGTTAAGGCCAAGAGGATTATTGTCGATTCCATCAAGGATCATTTGATCCCACATGTATCCTCCTTGAAGACTCCCAAGGAGATGTTTGATGCTTTGACCAACCTGTAAGAAAGGAAAGAAGAAGAGATATCTTGCTCACGCTACAAAAGATGATGAACTGGTTAAGAATAGAGCGAAGGAAGATTCCTTAAGTGATAAAGAATATGTACTTTCATCCAAAAGGATTCACCGCATAAGATGAAGCTTATCCTATTAAAGGGATAGGAGGAGTCTCCTACAAAGTTGGATCTCGGAAAACCCATGAAGATGAAGATGATACTCTATGGAGGAAACTCTTATCCATTTCAGCATTGGGTAAGAAGGGATGCAGTGAAGAATGAAGAAGAAGGGACACACATATTCAAGACCAATATAGAGTTCCAAGTGATCTATGGTGTAGAAAACTTGCTAAACATTGTCGATCATGAGCAAGATAGGCACATGTTCTCAGAATCAAACGATGAAGTAGAGCATGCTATCAGAGACTCCAATGATTCCTGGAAGGCGACAGAGATCAAGAAGGATCCTACCAAACAAACAAACATAAGTTTATGAATTGTCATTTCTTGTATATCTAATTGCTTAAATGATATTGTTTAGTTGTGTACATATTTATGTTCCTAGATTTAGGAAGTGTATTATGCATTCATGAACAGTATACTACTAATATGCATATGACAGGTAAGTGGCCTATGGTGTTGTACAACATTCTGCTGCTGCTTATCTAGAATGAAACCTCTTTGCTGACATGTTGGGAGCACTACACGCTCTTAATTATGTTCTGGTAGAGATGGAAGGCATCTAGAAAGGTACCGTATGTATTCAGGATATGGATGAATTTTCAAAACATATTAATAATGAAAAATTCTTATGCATAAAGACATAAGTCACACAATCATGCAACTATCTTAGCCAATGCATGATTATGAAATGTTTCTATTCATGCAGTTGAATTTGACTTGTAGAAAAGATCGTGTACAATCACCTACAAGAGAAGACTGATGAGACTTGATCCCAAGAACAAGTGATGATAATTCAACTATGTTAAATTTTCATAACAAAAGCATATAAACAGGATCACTGAAAGATAGACAAGCACAACCATACAAAAGGAACACAAAGATTTATCTTGGGAAAACCCTAAAGGGAAAAACCCAGCAAAAGCTTCCTCAATATAGATGTCCCAAAAAGATAAAAGATAAAACCAGCAAGGCGATCAAAGCCTGATCCTCCTCCTTCTCCAGCTACTTCTCTTCTCCACTAATGCGCTACACAAGTGAGAGTGTGTGTTCCAAATGAGGAGCACTACACCTCTATTTATATTCATCCGTTCACTTAAGTTAACTCATCTGTCATGTAGGCTCGAGTTAATCATGTAGGCTCGAGTTACACATGTAGGCTCAAGTAACCACACTGGGGTGCTAATGACCACCTTTACAATTAGAGGGGACTGCCTCATGACTCTCATTAGTTCTTCCGATTAGGAGCATCGGGGTACAAAGTAATACAAGTGGTTCTCCCGGTAGGACCATCGGGGACCACAAAGAAATACATATAGAATATTCTTCGAAGTTACAATATTTCAACACTCCCCCTTAACGAGAAGGGTATTCTATCACAACATCAACAACAACAATAATAGGAGAGAGATAGAGGACATCATCAACATCATCAGGGTGATACATCTATAAATCATTGGAAGCTTTTCAACATCATGTAGTCTTCATCTTCAATCTTTAGTCTTCAACATCATCAGTACTTTGACCGCCTCGATCAACAACATCTTCAGCATCTTGATTCTTCAATCAGCAGCAACATCTTTAGCACTTTGACCTTTTAATCAGCAACATCTTCAGCACTTTGACCTTTCGATCAGCAACACCATCTTCAACACTTTGACCTTTCGATTAGCAACATCATCTTCAACACTTTGACCTTTCGATCATCAACAACTTCTTCAGCACTTTGGCCTTTCGATCAGCAACAACATCATCATCATACTCTGATCTTTCGATCAGAAACATCATCATCAAAACATCAACATCATCATCATTATCATACTCTGATCTTTCAATCAGAATCATCATTATCATCAGCCTCTAATCTTTCGATCAGAAACATCATCAACCGAACATCATCATACTCTAACATCAACTCATCATCATATTCTGATCTTTCGATCAGTACGTCATCATCATCATACTTTGATAATACAGCATCATCATCATCAGGATCTCATCATCATCATATTCTGATCTTTCGATCAGAAACATCATCATCATCATCGCATTCTGATCTTTCGATCAAAAAACATCATCATCATCAGCAGCATCATAATCATAAGCAACTTCTGATCTTCCGATCAGAAAACATCATCATCATCATATTCTGATCTTTCGATTAGAGAACATCATCATCATCAGCAACTTCTGATCTTTCGATCAGAGAACATCATCATCATCAGCAACATCTGATCTTTCGATCAGAAACATCATCATCATCATAAAAACATCAACATCATCAAAACATCAACATGATCTTTCCTTTCGAAATTACGGGATTTAGTTCTTTACGGAGTTACCAATGATCCTTCCTTTCGGAATTACGGGATTTAGGTCTTTACGGAGTTACTAACGATCCTTCCTTTTGGAATTACGGGATTTAGGTCTTTACGGAGTTACTAACGATCATTCCTTTCAGAATTACGGGATCAACACATTTGTGGAACTTAGACAATCCTTCCTATTGGAATTACGGGATCAACACATCTGTGGAACTCAGACAATCCTTCCTATGGGAATTACGGGATCAGTTCAATGATCCTTCCTTTCGGATATACGGGATTTAGGTCTTTACGGAGTTACTAACGATCATTCCTTTCGGAATTACGGGATCAACACAGATGTGGAATTGAGACAATCCTTCCTATTGGAATTACGGGATCAACACATCTGTGGAACTCAGACAATCCTTCCTATTGGAATTACGGGATCAATTCAATGATCCTTCCTTTCAGAATTACAGCATTTAGGTCTTTACGGAGTTACTAACGATCCTTCCTTTCGGAATTACGGGATCAACACAGATGTGGAACTCAGATAATCCTTCCTCTAGGAGTTACGGGATCAACACACGTTCTCGAGTACCGAAGTCACCGGATCCGTTCTGAACCGAAGTTCAAGGATGATACAATCCTACCACATTCACGGGGACCGAGATCTCCGGATACATTTTGAACCGAGGTTCAGGGATGATGCAATCCCCCACTTTCACGGGGGTCGAGACCTCCGGATCCATTTTGACCCGAGGTTCAGGGATGATGCAATCCACCACCTTCCCGGGGGCCGAGACCTCCGGATACATTTTGAACCGAAGTTCAGGGATGATGCAATCCTACCACTTTCACGGGGGCCGAGACCTTCGGATACATTTTGAACCGAGGTTTAGGGATGATGCGATCCACCACTTTCACGGGGGTCGAGACCTCCAGATACATTTTGAATCGAAGTTCAGGGATGATGCAATCCTACCACATTCATGGGGGCCGAGGTCACCGGATCACTTTTGGACAGATGTCCCGGGATGATACATTCCCTCTTCATTCTCGAAGACCGAGGTCTTCGGGTCACTTTTGGGCAAGTGCCCAGGGATGATACAATCCCACCACATTCTCGATGACCGAAGTCACTGGATCACTTCTGGACATATGTCCCGGGATGATACAATCCCTCTTCATTCTCGAAGATCGAGGTCTCCGGGTCACTTTAGGGCAAGTGTCCAGGGATGATACAATCCCACTGCAACATCACTACTCCCCCTTTCGAGGAAGGTCTTTCTGAACCACACCAAGCTTGTCTCGAAAGTGTTCGAACTTTACCCGAGACAGAGGCTTTGTTAGCGCATCATCATCTAAACCATCTTCATTTACATCTTCAGTATGTGAATACTGAACTATCACCATCTGTATCTGAAAGCATCATCAGGTCACCATCATCTGCATCTACAGTATGTAAATATTGAAGCATCATCATCTGCATCTTTATCTTGAATGTAGAAATACCGGATTTCTATGTGTTACGACGGAACACAGGGTTCTCTGTTATCACAACTCTCGTTATCACATATAATCAATGTAGTATCCATCTTCAGTTCAAAAGACCTGATATTAGCTTCTGAAGCCATATGGCTTCACAACTTAGTAGAGCAATCTGCTATGTATTCTGCTTCAGCCATGCTACGAGAAACACTGGACTGTTTCTTGCTAAACCATGAACTCATAACAGATCCCAAACAGAAGCATCTACCTCATGTGCTTTTTCTGTCTGAGATACTTCCGACCCAATCTGCATCTGTGTAGCCATACAATCTATACTCATGGCTACCATCATAATATAAACCAAAGTCTATAGTCCCTTTCAGATATCTCATCACATGTTTTGCAGTTACTAGGTGAACCCGTCTTGGTTGAACAAGATATTGACTTAAGGTGTTCACAGCAAAACAAATGTCTGGTCTGGTATTTGTTAAGTACATCAATGACCCAATAATCTGTCTGTAATGAGTCATATCCACTAACTCTGATGAGTCATCAGCTAACAGCTTCAGGTTGGAGTCCATGGGTGTGGCCATGACTTTGCATTCCAACATATTGAATCTCTTCAATATCTCTATCGCATACTTTCCTTGGTTGAGAAAGATTTCTTCTGAACTTTGCCATACTTCCAGACCTAGGAAATAATGCATTAACCCAAGGTCTTTCATCTCAAATTCTTCTACTAGTTTCTTCTTGCTTTCCATGATCTGTTTTTCATTTCCTGTCAAGGATAAGTCATCCACATATAATAACAGGATGACAAGTCAACCTTGAGATAAAGGTTAGGATCAGCTATATTCTTGGTAAATCCCATGCTCGACAAGAAACTATCTATTTTTCCATACCAAGCTCTTGGAGCTTGCTTCAGGCCATAGAGGGCCTTCTTGAACTTGCATACGTGATTCCATCTGGCTTCAACTTCAAATCCTTGTGACTATTCGATGTAAAACTCTTTCTCAATCATACCATTAAGGAAGGCTTGTCTTTACTTCACCATGGAAGAAACTACCATGATAGTTCTGAAGGAAGTGTACCTTACTTCCTGGAGTAAGTGTCTCTTCCCCCTTTTTTTTTTCTGAAAGAAACCTCTGGCCACAAATCTTGCTTTATACTTCTCGATACTTCCGTCAGCTGCATGCTCTATTTTGTATATCCATTTGGAGGATACAATACTCTTTCCTTCTGGTTTGGGAACTATATCCCATACATCATTCTAGTATTCTTTCATCATAACATCTTCCATGAGTTCGTCTTGTCAGATCATCAACATATCCTAGTCTTCTGCATTCAACTTGGAAGGTTGGAACCCACTTTACTCTTGGTAAAGTCTCGATCCATCAAGAAGCTGTCCATCATGTCGTACCGTGTCGAACTCAGATATTTTCTGTAGTCACTCCCCCTGAAGTGGAGTATTATCTTCCTTCATTCTGTCAGGTGGTTCTATGCTTGATATATACTGGTCAATAGAGTATGTCATGTCATAGTCTATTCTTTCTGAGGCAAATCACGAACCTTTCTTTGTACACTTGTTCTTGTAGATCCATAAGGAGGATACTATGTACTTCCCTTTATGTCTCGAAATCATACCGTATACATCATTTTCCATGATCAACTGTTATTCTTTGATCATAGTTTCTTTTATAGCCTTCTTTTCTTCATCTTAAGTTATCTCTCATACCCATGGTGGTCTTCATCCTTTGAGGTGGATCTACCGCTCTCTGAAGCTCTTTCTTCGTCATGGTGTCTCTGACCCTGGGAGCTTCAGATTTA
>LPNX010106250.1:263688-275298 GCA_001517045.1 Pseudotsuga menziesii | reverse complement strand
ACTTCTGGCATACATTCTTCACATGAATGAATCCCATGATCCTGGGAGGCCATTCAAGGTGGCTATCACCACTTCTGCATACTTCTTCTTCTACCGCTTAAAGTTGTTTTGCATTCTGGATCTTCACATTCTTCAACTATTTTCTCAAAGCCATCTTCTGATTTAAGTTCTTATCTTCAAATAGCTTGATCAAGGAATCAAACATCTTCGGTGTCTTTAGGGAAGACACTTTTGGTATAAGTTGATCCGTGATTGAATCAACAATGATCTTCTTGGCCTTGATCAAGTTCTTCTTGTGTAAGTCTTTGAGGCTCAACTCCCTCTAGAACTGGAACCTCTCTACTCATGTAGGTGTCCAATTCATTTTCTTCAGAGAGATCAAATACTTCCATGCTTGGAAGTTTTCAACTTCACCAAGCTTATCATCAAGCTGACATGATAGATCATTTTGAAATGAGAACCTCAAATGCAAATAACAAAAGATTAGATCTTACCGATTTGAGGTGTCCGTCCTGCTGACTGATCTAGGGTTTGTCAGAGAAACCCTAATTTTCAAAACTTGGAATCTTTCGGATCTGATTGGATAGAAATATAGATCTCTTCAAATGGAGCTGTCCAATGTACTCCTTTTCTGAAAACAGTGGAGGGAAGCTCCCGGAACAGGAAGCCCTAGTTTTCCAATTTCTTTTGCAGAAATGCCTGTTACTGTTTCTGTGATATCTCCGAAATTACTGCTCCTCTGTGTCTGAAATTTCGCACTGAGGTAACCTCGCATGTCCCTGATCCAACAACACAAGTTTCTTCAGAATTGGTTTCACCAATTTTAATTTATGATCATTTTCCCAAGGTGACCTGTTACAGGACTGTTCAGAACAGTGCAGTTGTATGGCATGCCACGTGTCACTGGTTCATCTTCAGGTTCTGAAATTTGGATCAAAGAAATTACAGGCCGTGTTCTTTCTGGAACATATTCAGGAATTCCATTTGGACCTCTGTAGCCCATGCTACAACAATTTTCTCCAGGTGTCCTGTTTAGGGATGCATTCTGGAAGAGGCTGGAACCCTAACTTGAAGGGATCATATCTCCAAGAATATAGCGAATTTGAGGCTGAATTTTGGACACAGTGTACATCAGGAGTTTATCTTCTGCCTCTGTAATTTTCAGCTCTGGAGCCTTCGCCAATATCGGAATATAGCAAAAGTACCAAAACTTAGCAGTTTTAGTATTTAGGGTTTTTCTAGCTCGGGGTCAAACTAGGGTTTGACTTTCCCGGAGTTTCACCCAACCAAAAATCTTGATCCAGGTCTCTAAACTTCGATTTTGATGAGGAGAGAAATCCTATGCTGGGCTCACTCAAAAATTTCTCTTCTGCAAGAAGCCCTAATTTCCCCCACCGAAAACTGAAAATGCTCGGAATCGAATTCTGATTAGACAGAAAGATGCGCCCTTCAATGGAGAGTCAGCCTAGCCTTCTTTTGCTGATCGATTATGGAGAGAGAAGCAAAAAGTAAGAAGCCCTAGCTTCTGTAGCTGCATAATGTCTTCTTTCAGGGTGGCTCTGATACCATGTTAAATTTTCATAACAAAAGCATATAAACAGGATCACTGAAAGATAGACAAGCACAACCATACAAAAGGAACACAAAGATTTATCCTGGGAAAACCCTAAAGGGAAAAAACAAGCAAAAGCTTCCTCAATATAGATGTCCCAAAAAGATAAAAGATAAAACCAGCAAGGAGATCAAAGCCTGATCCTCCTCCTTCTCCAGCTACTTCTCTTCTCCATTAATGCGCTACACAAGTGAGAGTGTGTGTTCCAAATGAGGAACACTACACCTCTATTTATATTCATCCGTTCACTTAAGTTAACTCATCTGTCATGTAGGCTCGAGTTAATCATGTAGGCTCGAGTTACACATGTAGGCTCAAGTAACCACACTGGGGTGCTAATGACCCACCTTTACAATTAGAGGGGACTGCCTCATGACTCTTATTAGTTCTTTCGATTAGGAGCATCGGGGTACAAAGTAATACAAGTGGTTCTCCCGGTAGGACCATCAGGGACCACAAAGAAATACATATAGAATATTCTTCGAAGTTACAATATTTCAACAAACTATGAGATTGAAGAAGATTTAAGAAATAAAGCATATTATAGATGTACAAAGCGAAGTTTCTCTCGGAAAGTGGGAGTCGGTTACGACGAGATGTTTTCTCTAGTGGCCAAGACACGCTTCTTCAGTAAGGGAGCAACCTCTAGGACATTACACTCTCTACAGAAAACCACATATGGGTGGAAGAGGGAACTTGTAAATGGAAGATCTTGGTATCCAGTGATCTTTAGAGAAAGAAGGTCGTCTCAGTAAGCACAGTTGATGGTAGTGTTGATGTATTTGTAACTTCGGAATGTATTCACTTGTATATTTTATATATTGTATTTCTTTGTACCTCGATGTTCCTATCGGGAGAATCATTAATGTAATCAAGTCATGTAAAGTCATAGAGGTTAACCCTCCTTTGTAAGTCGAAGCAAAAGTCTCCACAGTTTAGGGGTACTAGGGTTTTTAAATTCTCCTAATGTGGTCGGCCCTAGTAAGTAATTGTCAAGCGGAAAACTAGTATAAATAGAGAGTGAAACTCTCTATTTGAAATACACACACTCACTCAACTGTAGCGCATGAGTGAGAGAAGAGGAGCTCACACAAGTGAGAGAGAGAACAACTGTCGAAGATCATCTTTGTGTTATCGGGTTTTACTTTTGCTATTGGTGCTCATTCTATCTTTGAGGAAGTTGCGGGGTTTTCTCCTTTATGGTTTCTCCGAGGAAAACTCTGTCTCTTGTCTCTTGTGATTATTGCTGTGCATGTTATCCTCTCAGATAAGATCCCAGATCATATTGATTAAATGATAAAAATCTAACATGGTATCAAAGCTAACCTAAGAAGAAGACACTGTGTAGCTATAGAAGCTAGAGCTTCTAACTTTTTGGGTCTCTCTCCACAGATCATCAACAAAATGAGGCTATGCTAACTCTCCATTGAAGGGCACATCTTTCTGTCGAAGCAAAATTTGATTCCGGGCATTTTCAGTTTTTGACCTATCATTACTGCGGGTAATTAGGGCTTTTCACAAAAGATGAATTTTTGAGTCAGCCCAACATAGGATTGCTCCCCTCCTCAAAATCGAAATTTAGAGACCAAGATCGAAAATTTTGGTTGGGTAAAACTCCGGGAAAGTCAAACCCTAATTTTACCCCGGACTAGAAAACCCTAAAAGACTAAAACTAGTCATTTTGGTGTATTGGCTATATTTCGAGATTGGAAAAGGCTCAGGAGCCGAAAGTTTTACAGGCCAAATATAAATCCCTTATGTACCTTGTGTAAAAGTTTCAGCCTCGTATTCGCTATATTCTAGGAGATATGATTCCTCCAAATCAGGGTTCCAGCCTCTCCTTGGATTCATCCCTAAACAAGACACCTAGGGACAATTGCTATATCTTGCACTACGAAGGTCCAAATGAAATTTCTCAAGATGTTCCAGATAAGTTTCAGACCCTGAATATGAAACAGTGACACGTGGCAGTCTGTACAAGTTTGTTATGCTGAACAGTCCTGAAATAAGTCACCTTAGGAAAACTCTCATAACTCCCAATTGGTGAAACCAATTTTGCTCAAACCTGCGGTGTTGGAAAGAGGACAGACGAGGCTACCTTAGCGCGAAGTTTCAGACACAAAGGAGCAGAACTTTCGGATATATTGCAGAAACAATATCAGGCAATTCTATAGAAGAAATTGAAGAAAACTAGGGAATCATATATTTTGCAGCTTTGATCATAGTTTTGGGAAAATGAGTATGCTTCTCAGCTCGCCTTGAGGAGGTGCATCTTTCTATCCAATCAGATATGAAAGATTCCAAGTTTTGAAAAATTAGGGTTTCTCTGACAAACCCTAAATCAGCGAGATCCGGAACCATGACGGACTCCTCAAATCAGTAAGATCTAATCTTTTTCTATTTACATTTGGGGTTCTCATTTCAAAATGACCTATCACACTAGCTTGATGACAAGATTGGTGAAGCTAACAACTTCCAAGTATGGAAGTATTGGAACTCCGTGATCCTTGTAGATATTGACTTGGATCAGTGCTTTAGTAAGAAAGTTCTAGGAGCCAGAGGGAGATGAGGCTAAGGCTAGAGCCAAGAGAATCATTGCAGATTCTATTAAAGATCATCTCATCCCTCATGTGTCAACCTTGAAGACACCAAAAAGAAATGTCTGATGCTATGACAAAGCAATTGAAGAAGAATAAGATATTGTTATAATCACCTTGAATGGCCTCCAAAGATCATGGGATTCATTGATTCAATGAATGTGTGCCAGAAGGAAGTGATTACCTTAAGCGGACTTTGGGAAGAGTGCACACAAGAAGAAGTTCGACTCATAATAAGAGAAGAGAATATGGGAGCAATTGAAGATCAAGCGCTCACGATTCAAAGAAGATCCCTCAAGCGATGAGGAATATGAAGAACTCAATTCTTGAAGAATCTCTTATCCATCTTAGCATTTGGATAAGAAATTACGCTGTTATGAATGAAGAAGATGATGAAGCTGAAATAAGGAGTCTATCCACGAAACAAATAAAGTCACCTACAAGAAAAGAAGGATGAGACGTGTTCCAAAGAACAAGTGACGACAGTTCAAGATTCACTCTAATAATCCAGAATGAAGAATGATGACTAGAATGTGATGTTGAAGATTTGAAGGGAAGTCCTTAGTATCTTCCATATAGATCTACAAGATCCAACATGCAGTAGACGACAATATCGTGGGATACAAGGCAAGATTCGTAGCACGGGGCTTCTCACTGAAAGAAGGCATAGACTATGGAGAGACATTTGCGGCCACTGGAAGTCGTGACACATGACAGTCAGACTCATGTGTGCAAATTAAAGAAGGCCTTGTATGAGCTCAGAAGGCACCCATGGGATAACACATAAATGAGGAGCTTGGAGATCACCTAGAGTAATGAATATCTTAACCTTTGCTACAAGGTTGAAGATGAAATCCTATAGAGGATAACAAGCTCACAGATGGGTGTGAGAAGAACTTTTGAAAAGGTCCAAGATAGAGGATCTTGGTATCCAGTGACCCTAGATGGATACATAGAATATTTGTAATATCCCAAATACTGATATTTTGTAATTCTATGCAAAATTTCGGAATAGTCGGGCATGCAAAACTACCCTAAATTATAGTTGTATTTAGGGTTAGGGTTTGTAGGAAAGATTGTAACACTTACGTCTGATAATCTGGCCGAAGATGCTTCCGACGCATGCAAGATAAGCCGAGCTGATGAAGTAATAACCCCTTTTTCCAGCGTAGTGGCCCCAATCGTCTGGATCAGTTAAGGATGACGTTTTTGGTGGAGGGGTGGTCTGTTGGAGCTGCAAATTTGCCGGAGTGTAGATGTGCCCATGCCGGAGAGAATTACCAGAGCATGCAGAAGATTTGGCCTCTCTAGGTACCCTAGCGAATTGGTTCACCTGCCTAGTGTTCACGCCCTCTCTCTTCTCTTTTTTGCTGCTAGCTGCTCTAGGTGAGCAAACCAGTGGCTGATAATCACTCAAAGCAGTAGACTGATCTTGTCGGGGAGGATGCAGACCACATGCGGAAGAAATATGGTGATCTGGAGTCTCGGTGAATGACTTGGGGTTTTCCAGCTAAATCCCCCCCCCCATCGTTACGAATGAACCTGTAAAATAATCTTCTGGCATACACTCAAACACTAAAAAATGATGAATACGATAGATGCAGTGACAAACATGGATGGTTTATCCTGAAGGAGACTAGGGCAGATATTGCATTGCCGAACCCTCATTAGTTGAAGAGTCCATCGTCAACCCCAACTGTCGTAGTTGCACGCTGTGCTGCTACTCAAATATCCAAATCAATCAATAATAAACATAGGTATCTCTTTAGGTTCTCTCCTCCTTAAATAGATCCTTATGCGCTTTTAGGGTTTGCATGTCACTTTTAGGGTTTGTGCTTTTACTTTTGCATGCATTTATTTCTAATTTGATGTTGACTTTTAAGCCTAAAGAGAAAAAGGCTTCTTTTAGCCTACTGCTGACTTTAGTACTGAATGTGTGTTCCAAGTTGTTCTAAGTACCAAATGTCCTCAATCAATCCCCTCGTATGCAATACCCGCTCGAACCTATGGGGATTAAGTAGGTTAGCGGGTGTTTTGTTGCCTAGTCGGACGAGGACATTACAGTCCTCCCCGCTTGACATTGCTTGTCCTCAAGCAACTGTAAACTGGGATGGTCCAATATCTGTTCTCCTTCCCATGTGGCATCCTCCGAAGGTAATTCTTTGCATTGGACCAAGTATTCTCTAATCACCCGGTTCCGAAGTTTTCTTTCCCGTGTCTGCACAATCCATTTTGGAATCAGTACCAATAGCCCCTCATCATCTAAGGGAGGTAACTCTGTTGATGGAGCAATGTGTTGTCCAGTGCTTTTTTAGGTTGGACACATGGAATACATTGTGAATTTTGCTCTCCTCTGGCAATTCTAGTTCATATGCCACCTCTCCCACCTTTTTGATTATCCTGTAGGGTCCGTAGAAGCGAGGTTTTAACTTTTTCACTCCTTTCTTCTTAAGTGAAGACTGTCTGTAGGGTTTGAGCCGTAAGTATACCGGATCTCCTACCCCAAGGTCTGCTCAACCCTGTGTTTGTCTGCATACAACTTTTGCTGATTTTGGGCTGTCTATAAGTTCTCTTTCAGGATTTTAAGGATACCCTGACTGTCATGTATCCAATCCTTTGCCTTTGGAGCCCTGCTATCTCCGAATGCTAAATATGCAAAGTCCAAGGCCTCATAGCCATACAATGCCTTAAAAGGTGTCATCCTAATAGACATCTGGTAGGTAGTATTGTAGCAGTATTCCCCTATGTTTAGCCATTTAATCCAAGTTTGCTGCTGCCATGTTACATAGTTCCTAAGATACCCTTCAATCCACTTGTTGACAATCTCGGTCTGTCCATCACTCTAGGGATGATAACTCATGCTGGTAGCAAGCTCGGTTCCCACTGACTTGAATTGCTCCTGCCAGAAGGCACCGGTGAATCTACTGTCCCGATCATTGACAATGGTCTTGGGTAACCCGTGTAACCTGAAGACCTCCCTGAAAAATAACTCGGCTACCTGGGCTGCAGAGTAATTAGATGATATAGCAAAGAAATGGGTGAATTTGGTCAGTCGATCAACGACGACATATAAGCAATCCTGCCCTTGGACCTTGGGCAACCCTGTAATGAAATCCATGGAGATACTTACCCACTTCTGTTTTGGAATTGGTAGTGGCTGAAGCAACCCTGCTAGATGGATGTGCTCAATCTTGTTCTGCTGACAAATGCTGCATTCTCGTATGTGCTGCATAACCTCCCCCTTGAGGCCCTTCCATGAGAACCTCTCTCGGATCTGCCTTTAAGTCTTCAAGAAACCTTGATGTCCTGATAGTGGAGAGTCATGTGACGCCTGTATGATTTTCTTTCTTAAAGCTGATTCTGGGACAAGGTATATCCTATTTTTGTAATAGATGATGTCATCGATGATTCTGTACCTGTCATCCTGAACCTGCCCATCTAATAATTCGCAAACGAATTTATTTTTGGAGTACTCTACTAAGAGAAGAGCCCTCCAATCTGTAGATATACTCATGAGAGATAATGAAGCAGGTCGTCTAGATAATGCATCAGCTACTATATTGTTCTTACCCTTCACATACTCTATCTCGAAATTGTAGGCTTGCACTTTGCTGACCCATTTCTGTTGGCGCTCATTCAGCTCCTTCTGCTCCAAGAAGTACTTGAGGCTGTTATGATCTGTCTTGATTTTGAATTTGCTGCCCACTAGGTACTGTCTGAATTTAGTGAGAGCATGTAAGATGGCTAGCATCTCCTTGTCATATATGGAGTAGTGGCTCTCATAGTTCTTCAGTTTCTTGTTCTCAAATGCAATGGGGTGTTGGTTTTGCATCAATACTGCTCCTAGCCCTTCCCCTGAGGCATCACATTCTACTACAAATGGCTGTGAGAAGTCTGGTAATGCTAAAACCAGGCAAGAACTCATGATGACTTTCATCTCCTCAAAAGTTTTCTGTGCTAATTCTGTCCAGGTGAAGGCTCCCTTCTTTGTGAGATCTATGAGGGGTGCGACGAATTGGGAGAACCCCGTAACATACCTCCAGTAATATGTGCAAAGGACTAAGAAGCCTTTCAATTCTGTGACTGTTTTTGGCGTGGGCCAATCCTTGATAGCTCGGATTTTCTCCATATCAACCTGTACCCCTTCTGCACTGATTATGTGCCCTAGATACAGCATTTCCTTTATGCCAAATTCACACTTGGACATCTTCGCGTAAAGCGAGTGTTCTTTTAAAATGCTCAATACTTTGTCCAGATGTTTCAGGTGTTCCTCCCATGTTTTGATGTAAATCAAGATGTCATCAAAGAATACTAGCAAAAACTTACGTAACTGAGCTCTGAAAGTATGGTTCATGCATGACTTAAAAGTGGCTGGAGCATTGGTAAGTCCAAAAGGCATGACCAGGAATTCATAGTGACAATAGAAAGCTGTTTTAGAAATGTCTTGATCCCTTACTCGGATCTGATGGTACCTCGAGCGAAGATCAATCTTCGAAAAGTATTTGGCGCCACGCAGCTCGACCATGAGTTCATCAATCCTAGGGATGGGATACCTGTTTTTGATGGTCTTTTTGTTGAGTGCACTGTAATCGATGCACATTCACAGTGTGCCATCCTTCTTCTTGACTAAGACCACTGACGATGCAAAGGGGCTAGAGTTGGGCCAAATGTATCCAAGCTCTAGTAATTCTTTGATCGTCTTCTTGATCTCATCCTTATATCTTTTGGGATGCCGATAAGGAGTGGTGATGACTGCCTGTGTCCTTTCTTCTAGCTCAATGATGTGCTCAAAGCCCCTGTTTGGTGGTCTATCGGCTGGAAGGTCTCGGAATACCCTTTCGTGTTTCTGTAATAAAGCCTGAATACCATCTAGGTGTTGTGTGTTGTTCTTTGGGGGTTCCCTAAAGGTGACCAAACATTCTGCAACCCATTCTATGTCATCCTGTCTGAGTACTGCCTCCATTCTCTGTGAAGAGATTGGTTTTGGGGGATAAGTGTTCATGCCCCTCAAAACTACTCGTTTTCCATCTGGCCCCTGGAATTCCATTTCCATTGCTCGGTAGTTTGTAGTATATTTCCCTATTGGATAAAGCCATTGAACGCCTAATACTACATGTGTATCTGCCACATCTACTACATAAAATGAATCTGTCATCTGGCAGTTGCCTAATGAGACATTCAATTTTGGAATCTAATAGTTGCACTCCATGCTGGAGTTTCCGGCTACAACTACAGTAAATCCCTCGAACTTCTCTGTTTGAATAACCCTCTTGGCTACCCAAGCGGAATTAATGAAATTGTGGGTTGCTCCCCCATCAATCAATACTCCCACTCTGTGTCCCTGCACTACTCCTTTGACCCTGAGAGTATGGAATCTAGGTACTCTAGATAACGTAGCAATAACTCGCTCTGGTGTATCACCTTGGAGTGACTCTTCCTCTGCTGCCCGTAATTCTTCTGTTGCCTCCTGCACATAGTCCTCCCCGTCATTGTCCGAATATACTTCGATGTAGTGAGCCTTGGCCTTCCTTGTGCACCTGTGTCTTGGAACCCATGGTTCCTGACAAGTAAAACATAAATTCTTTCGCCTCAAGTCTTTCCTAGTGTCCTCATCTCACCATGTTTTCTTTGGAAAATCCTGCTGGAAAGGTTTCTTGTCCTTGTCCCTAACTGGAAAGTTGGTTTTGAGAGAGAACCTGTTCTTCAGAACTGAATCTTGGAGATCTCTGGCTCGGCTAATGGCATCCTGTAGAGTGGGGGGTTTGTAGGTTTTCACCTGAATGCTTGCCAGTCCATTGCCAGACCGCTGGCACATTAATGTGTCTGCCCTCTGATCAGAATTGAACGTTCCTCCTCCAGTTCTGCTGCACGCACTCAAAATCAATTCTGCCTCATCATCTGCCAGTCGCATGCATTCTCTTTGCCAGCTTGTGCGCATTCATTGTGTGTGTTATGCTCCTCCAGACCTGCGTTGAGGAATGGTTGTCTTAGGTATGAAATAGTCCGTCCTCCACTATTCTTTCCTGTTAGCCTGCCTTCCATAAGCTTATTATCCTGTATGATACACACTTGCATTGAAGAAATGTTTCAGGTATCTTTGAATTGATGCAAATCCATTCCAAGAATGCCGCAACTCCATCTCCCTCTATATTTTCGTACTTAGTGTTTTGTGAGTCTTCTCTTTGCATTATCTCCCAAGCAAACTGATACCATTTCACAACGATTTGTCCATTCAATTATCTGCATTTCCACACACTCTCACAATCAGTGAACTCTAGTGTTTGGTTAGTTTAAAATCGTGAGGGTCTCAATTTCTTGAGCCGTGCGTTCAATTTCTTGAGATTGTGTATGCTGCCGAATGCATGAAGATGTGATAGATGAGATTGTATTATGTTAGCTGCTATGTATATTTTGTGAGCTGAGTCCTCCATCCTTGAGCAGTCTTCCATGTGTGAGCTGCGACTTACATATGTAAGATTTATTTTGGGAACTGAGACTTCAATCTCATATTGAAAGCTGCGAACCTGTGGTCTGAACGAGAGCTAAACTGAAAGAGAACGTGGTGGAGACTCAAACCCTCTTCAACTGCGTGAAGTTTTATTTGAAGCCACGATGATGTAATCTGAATATTCACATAGTTTCTAAAGTGTATGGAGGTAAAATCGCGGTGTTGTATTTATTTATGACTGTTGGAAGTGCATAAAACCTAATTTTGCCTTAGTTTTATGCATGAAGTTTAATGTGACGACTCTACTGTGTATACGAAATAATAAGAATTCAGAGCCGTGATTCTCGTTTGTCAGTTGCATTCTCTACTAGATCAATTGTATGTGAATACTCAACGTTTCATTATTCGAGATTGCTAAATCATTATTGATGTAGATCACGTGAATCCTTCGTTTGCGTTGGATAAGAGAGGCCTGTAACTATTGATTCTGGGCGCTGTAAATTATTTTGGTATAATAACTATTGTGTTTGAGCCGTAAGAACATGGATACTCTGGTGAATGATATATGTTGCTGCGTGAAAGAGAGTCTACTTCCTGAAATGTTGCGACTGAAGCTGCTCGTTCCCGAAGCTGCATTTTGAGTCCACTCATAGGCCTGAAGCTGTGATCACATACTATGTGAGAAGATTCACGCCCTCATTCAGCTGCGTGGAGTCTATAAACATTTTCATTCATGTTGCTGGTGTATATCGTATATTGAAGATTCCTGTGGAAGATATATGTTGTTGCTGGTGTATATCGTATATTGGAGACTCCATTGAATGATACATGTTGCTAGTGTTTTGAGCTGTAATCTTGTAATGTGTAAACCTAGACTGCTGCAAACATCCACTTGAAGACTGAAGTTGTGACCACATTCTACGTGAAAGGAGATTGCTGAGACTGCCCATCAT
>LPNX010106250.1:175285-258574 GCA_001517045.1 Pseudotsuga menziesii | reverse complement strand
AGCTTGTCAAATCCTTGTATGGCCTAAAACAAGCGCCTCGCGCATGGTATGAAAAATTAACCGAGCATCTTTTGAAGTTAAATTTCGAACATTTTGATCGTGATGATGCAACACTGTTTATAAAGAAAGTTGGAAGATCTGTTGTGTATCTTTTGGTGTACGTAGATGATCTTTTGATGACAGGGAACAATGAGAGCTATATAGCATCCATAAAGAAAGATTTGAAAAAGATCTTTGAAATGACAGATATGGGACATCTCCACTATTACTTAGGAATTGAAGTCACTCAACATCCTAAGTACATATTCCTATCTCAGAAAAAATATGTTGGAGAACTACTAGACAAATTTTGCATGACAGAATGCAACCCTATCTCTACTCCAATGGAACAGAAAGTGAAGCTCTCATCAAGCGAAGGAAAAGAATTTGAAGACGCGACCAAGTATCGACAACTTGTAGGAAGACTTATCTACCTTACAACAACTAGACCAGATATTTCTTATGTTGTTGGCATACTTTCAAGGTTCATGCATAAACCTTGTGAAGGACACTGGTTAGCTGCAAAAAGAGTTCTAAGATACTTGAAGGGGACTCAAGACGTTGGACTCAAGTACTCTAAAGTGGATGACTTCAAACTTATTGGGTACTCAAACTCAGATTTTGATGGCGATAAGGAGACATGAGTATCAACTTCTGGATACACTATGAGTCTTGGATCAGCAGCTGTCTCATGGAGATCACGCAAACAATCAGTTCCGGCAGATTCAACAATAGAAGCAGAATATGTGGCTGCAGCTGAAGCAACGAAAGAAATAGTATGGCTCAGGAAGATACTTGAAGATTTGCAAGAAAAACAAGAGAACTCCACTCCATTACTGATCGACAATACTTCTGCAATCAAGCTGGCTAAGAATCCCAGATTCCATGATTGAACCAAACACATCAACACAAAGTATCATTTGATTTGACATCATGTAGAGGCTAAGACAGTCCATCTTCGACATTTTTCCACAAATGATCAAGTTGCAGACATCTTCACCAAAGCGCTTGGACGAGAAAAATTTGAAAGATTCAGAAACATGCTCGGACTTACTAACACCCCTTCGGATTAAGGGGGGGATTGTTGGAATATAATCCGTCGGGATTATATTTTGTAAATAAATAAAGGAAAATGAATAGTTATGTAGGAAGCTGAAAAGGCTGGTCGGAAGATGAAACTCAACCAGCATATGTAATGTATAAATAAATGATTTTGCAATGGAATAAATGAATCGGGAGTTATTCATTTCAACACATAGGTATCTCTTTAGGCTCCCCACTCCTTCTTAAATAGATCCTTATGCGCTTTTAGGGTTTGCATGTCACTTTTAGGGTTTGTGCTTTTACTTTTGCATGCATGCGATTCTAATTTGATGTTGACTTTTAAGCCTAAAGAGAAAAAGGCTTCTTTTAGCCTACTGCTGACTTTAGTACTGAATGTGTGTCCCAAGTTGTTCTAAGTACCAAATGTCCTCAGTCAATCCCCTCCTATGCAGTACCGGCTCGAACCTATGGGGATTAAGTAGGTTAGCGAGTGTTTTGTTTCCTAATCGGACGAGGACATTACATTGGAGATCACCTAGAGTAATGAAGATCTTAACCTTTGCTACAAGGTTGAAGATGAAATCCTATAGAGGATAAGAAGCTCACAGATGGGTGCAAGAAGAACTTTTGAAAAGGTTCAAGATAGAGGATCTTGGTATCCAGTGACCCTAGATGGATACATAGAATATTAGTAGCAGAGGAAGCTACTTGTCACTCTAGTACATAATGTTTCATTACATAGAGTACGAAAGGCAGAGGGAGAATGATGCTCCACTTCAGAGGGTGTGACTTCAGAAGATCCCGAGGTTTGACATGGTACGACAGGATGGACACATTACTGATGGCTCTAAGTTTTACTGAGAGTAAAGAAGATTCCAACCTTTGCTTCAAGGTTGAAGGCGGAAGACCGGTGATGCTCCTATTATATGTCGATGACTTGGTCCTGACAGGGAAAGAAGAACTCATTAAAGTTGCAAGAAGGAGACTTGCTGCTGAGTTCGAGATGAAGGACTTGGGTATGATGCACTACTTACTAGGCATGGAGGTGTGGTAGAGTGCGGATGGAATCCTCCTTGGACAAGGGAAGTATGCAGTGGAGATCCTGAAGAGGTTCGGGATGATGGACTGCAAGGCAATGGTCACACCTATGGCATCGAACCTGAAGTTATTGAGTGATGCTTCATCAGAGTTGGTTGCTGCCACGATGTATCGTCATATGATTGGGTCATTGATGTACCTGACAAATACGAGACCAGATATTTGCTTTGTGGTGAACACATTGAGCCAGTTCCTGACAGATCCGAGACATGTTCACCATGTTGCTGCAAAGCATATTTTGAAGTACCTGAAGGGTATAGTTGACTATGGGCTCAAGTATGATACAAATAAGAAGTTAACTTGGAGGGTTATGTGGATTCGTATTGGGAAGGCAGTGCCATTGATAGGAAGAGCACTTCGGGGTGCTGCTTCAGTATGGGATCAGGTGTGATTTCTTGATTTAGTAGGAAGGAGTCTTGCATGGCACTGAGTACAGCCGAGGCAAAATATGTTGCCACTTGCTCGGCTACTTGGGAGAGAGGAGCAGTGAAGCTCCAGTTTGTGATCCAAATCGAGATCTTTTGAAAGAGGGAGTTCTAGCATAGCCGATGAGACAGGTTGTCTAAGTAGAAAATGCTGGCAAAGCTCGTAGGTTGCTTAGATGTAAACAATCCTGTAGGTTGTCCTTGGATGTAATCAGTCATGGCGAAGCTCACAGGTTATCCTTGGACGTAATCAACCTTGGTGTGATCCTATGCTAGAAATGGCCAGAGTGAAGTTTGAGTACTTCAGGGAGAAGCTTGGTGTTCTCCAGATCGAGGTTCCTTCGAAGGTGGTAGGCAGGGCCTCCCATGGTCAAATGTAAGTGCAGAGCCTTTCTGACATGGTGGTAGGTGGGGCCTCCCATGGTTAGATGTAAGTGCAGAGCCTTTCCTCGGACGGTAGATGGCGTGTCCTACCATGCTGATGGATGTAAGTGCTGGGCCTTTCCGACATGGTTGCAGACTGGGGTTCCCATGGTCAGATATAAGTGATGAGACCTACATCCAGCATGAAAAAGGGTTGGTTCTGTAGTGGAAATCCTTGCAGAGGCAAGGTACTGCATCCAGCATGAAAAAGGGTTGGCTCTGTAGTGGAAATCCTTGCAGAGGCAAGGTACTACATCCAGCATGAAAAAGGGCTGGCTCTGTAGTGGAAATCCTTGCAGAGGCAAGGTGCTGGATCTAGCATGAAAAAGGGCTGGCTCTGTAGTGGAACTCCTTGCAGAGGCAAGGTGCTGCATCCAGCATGAAAAATGGCTGGCTCTGTAAGGGAACTCCTTGCAGAGGCAAGGTGCTGCATCCAGCATGAAAAAGGGTTGGCTCTGTAGGGAAAATACTCTGAGAGGCAAGGTGCTGCATCTAGCATGAAAAAGGGCTGGCTCTGTAGGGGAAGTCCTTGCAAGGGCAAGGCAGTACATCCAGCATGAAAAAGGGTTGGCTCTGTTGATGAAGACCTACATGGAGGTTATGCCTACAACCAACATGAAAAAGGGTTGGCTTTGTAGAACTTCCTATGACGAGAAGAATTGAGAGATAGCACCATTTGCTTGAGATAGTGGGAGTAGTGATGATGATGATGATCCAGTGATAATCCAGCTTTGATGAATGTTCCAGTGACGAAGACTTGTGTTGATGAATTGTATCAAGAGAATACCTTCCTAGTTAAGAGGGAGTGTTGATGTATTTGTAACTTCGAAATGTATTCACTTGTATATTTTATATACTGTATTTTTTTGTACCTCGATGTTCCTATCGGGAGAATCATTAATGTAATCAAGTCATGTAAAGTCATAGAGGTTAGCCCTCCTTTGTAAGTCGAAGCAAAAGTCCCCACAATTGAGGGGTACTAGGGTTATTAGACTCTCCTAGTGAGGTTGGCTCTGGTAAGTAATTGTCATGTGGAATACTAGTATAAATAGAGAGCGAGACTCTCTATTTGAAATACAGACTCACTCAACTGTAGCGCATGAGTGAGAGAAGAGGAGCTCGCACAAGTGACAGAGAGAACAATTGTCGGAGATTATCTTTGTGTTTTCGGGTTTTACTTTTGCTATTGGTGCTCATTCTATCTCATAGAAGATCAACATTAGAGAAGGCTACCAGTTCCTCCAATACAAAATGTCGTGCTGTAGACAATACAAGATGCAGACGGAGGATAGTGCTTAGTTACAGAGGGAGCAGGAAAGCTTTGCTTCAGAGGGAGTGACTATAGCACAGATTGAGGAGACAAATTGAGAGACATTTTGAAATATCCCCCCCCCCCCCCCCCCCAATTTTGTAATATTTTGAAAGACTATTTTATTTTGTTTTTGTTTGAATGTGATTGGTAGACCTGGAATATGCCAATAGGTCCTTGGAGGACAAATGTAATTGAAACATTATGCTTGTAATAAAATCTGAATGATAGGGATAACCATGTTGGATGAGGATGTTGATATTGAGAGGGGGGGTGAATCAGTGTGAAGCTATTTTTAAACCTTTCTTAGCTTATCACGGTTAGCTACCAATTCATTAATCCATTACTCTACCATAATCATTTCATAAACATCATTCACATAGCATAAGCATTTCATTCATAAAGAACCATAACACACAAGAACACAACACCATATAATTTTGTAATCTTTTTGTATTATTTTTGGTCCGGCTACAACCGTTAGGCAAAATCAGCACCTACTGATACATAGAGCACCTACTCTGGGTCCAGGACTCTGCCTGGTTTTCTTAGACCCTGCTAAGAAGGGTTTGAGGTATCCTAACCTCAAAAGCAAGACAAGCTTGCATTTACATTAAAGCTCACTGTTACATTACTTCATCACTTGTCTCTTCAATCTGCTGCTAATCAATACTGTTGATTAACACTGCTGCAACACACCTGCTCTTCAATACTGCCAAGTCATCAAGGACTGCTCATCTCTGCTGTACCACTGCTCACTGCTGCTCCATTTATCTCTACTCAAACATCTGTGCACATCAACCAACAATACACTGCTGAATCATCAAGTCAGTAGCATACCCATCAAAGTGTATTTGCATACTGCTGCTCATCAAGGTCTGCTTGTCAACACTGCTGCTGGCCATTCATTCATCACTCATCACCATCATGGCATGGATGCACTGATGTGTATGTAACACCTCAAGAGTGTGTAGATTTGTTGCTGCACAAGTGAACCAAAGCCAATTCTGTGGTGTCCTCGGTCAAACTGTCATCTAGCCATTGCCTTCAGATCATTGCCAAATCAATTAACTCTGTCACTGCTTATGTCATCAAAATTCTTATGAGTCAATCATTGTATAACTGTTGTTACTGCACATTATGTTTCTGTCACAATATCCTCACAATCAATTTCATCAACAACCTTTGTTGACTGTGAGTATATCATAGTATGTGAAAAGCATCACCATATCATGGTGTATCAATTCATATGTCACAAATACATACTTCAGGTTGCACACTAATACCACAGTATATACCTGAATGCTCATACATACCTCTTCACTTCTTTACCTCAATCAATATATGTCATTGCTGAACATATTCCTGTGTAAACATCATCTCACTTGCAAAGCCGAACTTGTGACTGTGTAAATCCTCTGCTGCTGGATAAATTCTGAACTTTAAGCCTTACTGTACATACCTTTATCTATGCATGCTGTTACAGACTTTATTACTGTATGTGTTCACTGACTGTTCATAAACATGTCACTGCCTTGTCATCAATCATGTCAAACCGCTTCAAATGGACTAAAGACTGTCAAGTCAGCCTTATCTTTCTGTCTATAAGCATGTCTTCAATCTTGTCCTTGTATAAATACAATTACAACTATTGAATGTAGGCTCAAAGTATGCCCCAAAGCCTATTTTACAGTTTCCATTCTTCAGAAATTGTAGTATTGAACCTCCAACCAAACTTAGGCCACCCAGTTTGAATAGACTCTCAAAAACATAATAATGAATTGAGAGTTGTACTAAAGGCTCCTTATTCCTGTACAAAAGAATCCAATAATGTGTGCATTTTCCAATCACTAGACTAGGATATATATATAGAAAACATCAAAAGCTCCAGATGCAGCTATAGCCACTGTCATGCATCTCCAAGAAATACCTTTACCAGAGATAAAATCTCCTAATAAGCAGCACTCTTCATGTCGCTCAGGACTGATCATAAAGCGACTCCAGTTGCCTCTAAGCCTAAGAAGTCACATCCTGATAGCCTTGACTGCCAATGCACCAGCTAATCAAGCACCACACCATTCATAAAGCATATCCACTGCATATAAAAGAACATTCCCTTCGAATAGGATCCTTTCTTCCTTGGACTTTGCTGCATTAGACAATTATTGTTATCTTTGTTTCACAAACCAGAACTAGCCCTTAAACATTGCAGTGGTAGACACCTTCAGGTCATAATAGACCTCAAACCAACAGCATCAGACCTGGCAGCCTCCCAACAAGGTCTCGGTGGTCACTTACAGGCCATATCAGGTCTCAGGCCAATAGTGGTAGTCCTAAACCAGCAGTGGCCTACTCATCATGAGCAGCAATAGCCACAAAACAGACCTCGGCTCTCTTAACACAGTCAAACAATGAACAGCAGGCTTCACATAAGTCTCAGCCCCTCTCAATACAGTCCCACGATGGAAGATGAAATCCTTAAAACAGTTCTCACATGAAGCTGGCAGCATTACACAACAGATTGCTGCTTCACTTGACAAATGATAGCCCTAAAACAGTCCACATGGGCAGCGGCCTTCCTTCACAGTCCAAAAAAAATTTCCACGTTGAAATTTTTTTTTTTCCACGCTGATGCCACAAAAAAATTTCCTCTGCTGCCGCCGAGCCTCAGTCAAAATTGCAGAGCTCTCCACCGAAATTTCCTTACACAAAAGGGGGATTTACGTGGGGTATTTATACTAAATTTTTGCCTTTTCTGGGGGCCGACCTGCTCTATTAAAATATAATTTTTTTGAAATTTTTTTATGGGCCGACTTGTTATTTTTATGAGCCGACTTCTAATTTTTTTATGAGCCGACTTCTAATTTTTTCTGGGCCGACATATGCATTTCTGTCCATAACTTATCCCTTGTCTTCAACTCTCTCTGCTTCAGAACATCACAAATTGATCATGTCTTTTGCTCATCACTATTTGTGCTTCTTCATGAACCTATCAAACTCATCAATTCTGTCAGGCCATTTGTTTAAGTCTGTTTGACAAGATCATATCATTACGAGATCCACTGCTCATTTCACATTTCATTTGTCAAACAATTACTTGACTATCTCTGTCATAAGCCACTGTCTACAACTTGTCTCAGTCTTTACTATCAATCTGCAATTATTACTCAAGCCACTTCTTGCACAACCAACTTGTCAAGTGCATTTCTGAATAATACACTTGCGTTGTTCTTACATCAATTTTCACTATGACATTGATCATTGCCAAGCCAAGTGCTGTCACTATCTAGCAGGCCTGCTAGGACTGTGAAAAGGTTTGTTTATCAACATACTCAGGTAGTGTCTGGACTGCTGATTCACATTACTGAGATTTCTACAGAAATGATCTTACGATGATCTTGCAGTCACAGTTCAGTTCTTTAAGAAGAAGAAAACAATAAGAACTCAAAACATCCATTTAAGCAACAACTATCCAAAAATTTAAGACATAAGAAATAAGCTCAGAACAGGCTGCCTGCGATTCTCCATTTGTCCACCCGAGTTCATAAAAGAGAAAACTTAAACACTTAGGTGTTGCTGCTTCTGGCCACCCTCGAAAATCTCAGAGGTATCATCAACTGGGTGGTGGCATCAATGACATCATGACCATGTTGGCATCAATGACAATTTCATCAACAGAGGAAACTATGGATGCGGGAGTGGGGAACGTGAAGGGTCATTCTCAGAACAATTACACCAGGCGTGGGAATGCCAGGATGGCGCTAGACTCACCCTGGGGAATCAAAGAGGTAGTGGAGCGGAAATTCCTAGGCAGAATTGGCCGTTAGTTGAAAAAAGACCGAGGAAAAAACAAAAAAAGAATAAATAATGAAGCATATGCTAGGAGGCGGGACGCTGCTGAGTATGCTGGAACAAGGAATACTTGCTGTGTGAGCACTCTGTGGAGGCAAGAAGATTTCTCACTGGAGAACTGGACTAGGTTTGATTGTCACCATGCTTGGCATGCATAGTTTAGCTCGAGGGTGATTAAGGACAGAGTGATTTGTGCCTCATCTACGGTTGGGTGGAACGTGGCTGTTCCCTTTTCCTTGCGGCTCGTTTTACAACAGGTTCCATTACTGAGTATTGTTTCTGCAAACCTATTGAGCTCAGGTTATGTTTGTTTATGTGAAAGATGTGTTTTGATATCAAGGAAATGATAACTAGGATTTTCAATTTCGTTGATGGAATGATGCTTATGAAACTGTTAATCACACTCTCCATTTTAAATGATTGTGCTCTGTACTGAGGAAAATGATCACTTGAATCATGTAATAGTTGCTGTAAAGAGTCACCAGCACTTGCATGTTCTCCTCTGATTTATGAGCTTAAGGTGTGTCTGTAGAGGTATGAATGTATATTTCCTCATTGCTGCAATGATAATGCCTTAGGCTTGCTGACGAAAGTAATGTTGAAAATGGGTTGACGCCAAGCCCCTCTGTATGAAGCCTCTAGATCGACTGTCTTACGTTTTTGGTGGTTGTATTTTTAGCTGAATCACCAAGTTAACCAACCCGTCCTACGACCCCTACAACGCTCAACGAAGAGCGGACTTCAAGTCTGTGATGAACTAGATTGCATTAGAATTCCGCGCCCATCTCCGCAATTAACTCACATGCTAGTTGGATCAACGGAATCCTTGAGGACCGTCAGGTCTAATCGACGGTGAACCCCAAATACCCTAAGGCGGATTTTATAAAAATTGTGCGAACACTAAGAGATTGTTAATATGTGCTAGTTGAATCAGCGAAATAGCTCCCAGCCGTTGATCTTTTTTCACCCAGATCTTGATTGTTGAAGTATGCGGCCCTTTAAACCATCACGCTCCAAAAGGATAATCTCACACCTCCAATCTTCGAGTGCGATATCCAATCGGAAGGGGACACGTCTTTTACGCACAGTTCCTATCACACACCACAAGTTTTTCTTTGTATGTGCTAGTTCTCCTCGGGAAATGGCTCACAGTCGTTGATCTTCTCCGTGATCTATCCCTGCCGTCGATCGTAAAGGTGTTTTATCCACGAGCACCTCTGGTTCTCAGTGCTTATCTCAAGCGTTAGTTTCTTTCAGTAGATTTTTTCTCGATTGTGGATTTGACGATCTCAACCATAGATCTACCAAAGATGTATGTTCTTTACACTCTGCAGCCTTTGCTGAATTTCATCACTGAAAGAATCAAATTCCCACTGCAACTTGAAGCTTATCGCTCCTTTTCTACGAAAGTAGGGTTTATCTATCAAGCAGGCTTATATCGCTGTTGATGAAAAGTAGGGTTGATGAATGGGATGTGCTCTTATGCTTAGGATTGCTTTAGTTATGGAGATTATTATTGATAGGATATGCACTTACTCTATTTCCATTCCCTAGACCTCTTAGGTTGACTTAGTTCCTGGAAAGATAATCCTGCTCTATTTGATTGACTGTAACTTGTGTTTGGTGTTTTTGGTTGCTCAAACGGTGTATCACAATGCCTGTAATGTTTTACTAGGATGCTGTATTTATTTTTGTTAAAGCCAGCCTAAGGGACCCCTTGTAGGGAAGCCAACATACTCTCCCAGGTTTGGCTGTCCTTGTTTAGTGAAACCCCGTGTAATACTCTAAGTTCCTAAGGGGGAGAAACTATGAAGAAGAGCTTGGCTGCTGAAGTTCTTAAGAACTGGCCACTGTACACCACCAAAACACCTAAGTCTGAGCGAGTATAAGTAACTCAAATGGCTTAAAGCCGGGAGTCCTTTAAGGTTGGGCTCTTTCCTTAGTCGTGCCAAGGATTTGCTAAGAATTTAGGAAAAAACCCTTGGGTCGGAAGTCCTACGAAAGCCTAGAAAGTTAAGTCCTAAGAATGATAAGACTTCTGCGATCCATGATCCGTATAGCAATAAACGGAAAGCGAAAAGGAAAAGTGAAGTCGTAAGAAGGATAAGGTTCCCGCGATCCCCGATCTGCATAGGGGAAAGCAGAAAGCGGAAAAGAAGAGTGAAGTCGTGAGAATGCTAAGATTTCCGCGATTCGCATAGCGGAATGCGGAAACCGGAAGAAGAAAGGTTTGAGTCATAAAAACGTTAAGTTCCCGTGATCCGCGATCCGCATAGCGGAAAGCAGAAAGGAAAAACAAAGTTATAAGGAAGGTAAGATTTCCGCAATCCGCATAGCCGAATGCAGAAAGCGGAAAAGAAAGGGTAAGTGGTAAAGGAGTTAAGATTTTTCGTGACCTACATAGCGGAAGGCGGAAACCGGGAAGGAAAAGGTTAAGTTGTCAAATGACAAGCTTTCCGGGATCCACATGGTGGAATGCGAAAAGCAGAAAGGAGGGGATAAAAGGATCCCGTCGTAGGATAAGTTTCTGATTTCTGCAGCGTGCAGCGGAAGGCAGAAGTGTGAATTAAGGATTTCGACGGATGTTAGGTTTCTGATTTCTAAGTCCGCAGCGGAAGATGGAAGGGTAGAACGCGGAAAGCAAAGATGGGAAAGGTCACCTTCAGTGTGGAAACGACCTTTCTGGGTGCAGAAGTGGATTTAATTGCGCAAGTTAATGTTGGTTATTTTTAATAGCTTAAGGTTGAATGTTTGTAAAGGTCATAACCAAAATTCTTGTGAAAGGTTATTTTTATATATGCATTTTTCTAATAGGTTATTGGGGTATGTTACAAATGGTATCAGAGCCACAGGTTTCAACCTCGTCGCCTCTTGGAGAAAATCTAGTTCTGCTGCATTATGGAAATTTTTGTTTTAAACGTTTTTGTGTTGGAATGTTTTGTGTATGAACAGGAATTGTTCTGTAACAGGATATAGTGATGGCCTCACAAAATGAACAGGAGTACCCACCTGAAGAAGGTACACTAGTACCTTGCCCAACGCAGCCAGAACCAGAACGTTCTGAAGCTAGCCAAGTACTTGAGATGGTGAAGAATCTGATAGTGGAATTACAGAGCTTCAAAGCAGAGAATGAGCAACTGAAAAGGGCTCAAGAAAAACAATAGGAGCTCAACGAATATTATTGCAAAGCTTGCAGGAGAGGAACAATGTAGAAAAACCACCAGTAGAAGCAGGGAGGAACCCAAAAGTTGGGAACAATGCCGAAAGAAAAGGCAGTTCCTCCCAAGAGACTAAAAAGTCTAGAAATCAAGCCTGGATAGCGGGTAAGAGAAAAGTGGACCATCGGGAAGGAGAATTCAAGAAAATTAAACCCACTAGTTTTGATGGGGAGTCGAGGACGGGTGAAGAAGCGAAAGCTTGGTTGTTGGATATTAAAAAGTACTTCCAGATATACAACTACTCCAGCAACATGAAGGTAAGAATGGCAAATTACAACTTGAAAGGAAAGGCCAGTATTTGGTGGAAGGGCCTAAAAGTCTCCCATGGATTAAAAGAAAAGAGCCTGGAATGGTCAGAGTTAAAGAAACTCTTCAAGAAACAGTATTTATCAGAAAGTTATTATGAAAGAAAGACCAAGGAATTTTATGAATTGAAACTTGGTCAGATGACCATGGAGGATCTCATCAATAAATTTCTAGATCTATTACGGTTTGTGCCATACATTAAAGAAGAAAAGGTAAAAATCCAGCGATTATTAAGCTGCCTGCCACAGTCTTACAAAGACCGGATTGAATTTGATAACCCCAAGACGATGGATGAAGTGTTAAGAAAAGAAAGACTATGCTTTGAGCAGTATAAACAAAGGAATGACCTCTCCAAGACCTAGAAGGACAAGAAGCAAGAAAAGTTCAATCAGCGGAATAAGGGCTTCTAGCCACCACCCTTCAGGAACATGCCAAGGAATGCTCAAGGAAATTCCTACAACAAAAATGGATAGTTTCAGCGTAAGGACAATAAAACTGTGCAACTTGGACCAAAAGGGGTTGCTGGAACCCCTAAAGAACCTTTGAAGTGTTGGGAATGCGAAGGTCCCCACATACGAAGGAACTGCCTACTCCTCGGTGAATCCAACAAGACTGTACAGAACCTGCAAGAAACTTCCATTGTGGGTGAAATTGGCAAGAGTTTCCACTGGATTAATGCAGCTCTTGAAGATCGATAGGCAGATCATCAATCTACAATCGTAGAGATTGAAGGTACTATCTCTAACCAAAAGGTCTCTATATTAATTGATCTAGGAGCTACTTTAAGTTACATCACTCCTAAAATGATGGAGAATTGTCAACTCACCAAGATAAGGCATGCAAGGCCTTGGTCAGTCCAACTAGCCACTAGAGCAAAAAGGAAGGTAAATGAGTTTATTGCTAATTGTGAAATTTCAATACAGGATTAGGTAACTAGGATAAATTTGAATGTTTTGCCTCTAGGGTCATATGATATGATTATTGGCATGGACTGGTTAAAAAAGTATAAAGTAGTATTAAATTGCTTTGATAAAACCTTTACTTATGTGGCTGAAGATAAAATTGTTAGGAAGGTAAATGGTTTTAGTTAGCCTGTTTCCTTGAGGCAGATATCTGCCTTGCAATTAAGGAAGTGTTTGAGGAAGGGCTGTAAGCTCTATGTGGTAAAAGTTGCTGACCTACTCCTTAATGAAAACCCAACATCTGTAAGGGACCACCCGGTGTTAAATGAATTCATGGATGTGTTCCCAGAAGAGATACTTGGACTACCCCCTCACAGAGAAATAGATTTCTCCATTGAAATCATACCTGGGTCTGCTCCAGCATCCAAAGTGCCTTATTGAATGAGTATCCCTGAGTTAACCAAACTAAAAATCCAGTTACAAGAACTACTAGAGAAGGGTTATATCAGGCCTAGTGTATCACCTTGGGGAGCCCCTATTTTATTTGTCAAGGAGAAGGATGGGACGTTAAGACTGTGCATAGACTACAGACAACTAAATAAAGTGACCATCAAAAACAAGTATCCTTTGCCTCAGATTAATGATCCGTTCGGCCAAGTAGGGGGAGCAAGAGTCTTCTCCAAGTTGGATTTGAGATCTAGTTACCACCAGATCAGGATTAAGGAAGAAGATGTTAACAAAACAACCTGTAGGACCTGATATGGGCATTACGAATTTGTAGTAATTCCTTTTGGCTTGACCAATGCCCCTACCACATTTATGTGTCTGATGAATGGCATCTTTAACAAGTTTTTGGATAAGTTCGTGTTAATTTTCATTGATGATATTCTGATCTACTCAAGGACAGAAGAAGAACATCAACAACACTCGAGAATCGTGCTACAGACCCTAAGAGACCACCAGCTGTATGGTAAGTTCGAGAAATGTGAATTCTTCAAGAATGAAATTCAGTACTTAGGACATGTCATCTCTGAAAAAGGGATTGCAGTAGATCCGTAGAAGATAAAAGCAATTATGGAATGGCCTGTGCCTAAGGATGTCGCTGACATTCGATCTTTCATGGGACTCACCGGGTACTACCTGAGATTCATCCGAGGGTTCTCAAAGATAACCTATCCTATTACTTCCTTACAAAGGAAAGGAGCAAAGTTTGTATGGTCTAAGAAGTGTCAGGAGAGGTTTGAAAATCTAAAAAGACTATTAACCATGGCCCCGATCCTGAAGGTGGCAGACCCCTATAAAGACTACACAGTATGTACTGATGTTAGCAAGGAGGGATTGGGGGGAATACTATCTCAAGAAGGGCACGTGGTATGTTACGAATCTCGCAAGTTGAAGGATCATGAACGGAATTATGTAGTGCATGATCTAGAATTGGCAGCAGTAGTACATGCCTTAAAGATTTGGCGTCACTACTTGTTGGGGAAAAAGTTCATTTTATTGACAAATAACACCTGTGTAAAGCATCTGTTTACTCAGCTTGATCTCAATGCCAGACAAGCATGATGGATGGCCTTCTTAAGCGAATTTGACTTTGGAGTGAAGCATATCAAGGGTAAAGAAAATAAAGTGGCTGACGCACGCAACCGAAGAACTCACGAAGTATATGAGATCACCGTGAGTCATACAGAAGGTGATCTATTGAGTAGAATAAAAACACCTAGTATCAATGACGCTGAATATGGAAACCTACTGAATAAATTGCTGACAGAAGAGGTAAAATTGAATGGGACATAATTCAAAATAGACCAGAAAGGATTAATTTGGTTTAAAGGAAGAATATACATGCCTAATGTTCAGATTTAAAGTTGTTTATTTTGAATGAAATGCACAAACCTCCTTATGCAGGACACCCTGGTTACCAGAAGATGATAACAATCCTTAAAATGCAATTCTTTTGGCCCAATATGAAGACAGATCTAGTTGAGTACCTGTCTAAATGTTTGGAATGTCAACAGGTGAAGGATGAGCATTAACATCCAGCAGGTTTGTTACAACCCTTACCAATTCCTGAATGGAAATGGGAGGTAATTTCTCTGGATTTTATCACAGGTTTGCCATTAACTCAAAAATAACCAATGTTCCCCCAAGTTTCCGGGACGCGGGGGCGCGGGAGCGGGGAAACGCACATTGGGGACGTGTGGAGACCACCCCCAAATTTCAGCGAAATTCGGGGGGGGCGAGGGGGCGGGGGANGGGAGCCCCCCTTCACCGGAGCGCGCTGCAGAACAGGGGACGCGCCCCCTTGTGCGTTTCCGAGAGTTTCCTAATTTTGGGGACGCTGGGAAACGTTTCCCCAGAAGCCCTCGAGCCCCTGAGGCGCAGGGAGCGAGGGGGGCACGTCCTCGACCCTAGGGGGCGAGTCCCCGTGTAACACTGAAAATAACATGATTCAATTATGGTTGTAGTTGATAAATTAAGCAAGTATGCTCATTTTATACCTGTGATATCGACTTATAAGGTTGTCAATGTTGTAGAAATATTCCTGAAGGGCCTGAAGGAAATATTTCGACTTCATGGAGTGCCAAAAATGGTAATTTCTAACCGAGATGTCAAGTTTACATCAAACTTTTGGAAGTCATTATTTGCAGGATTGGAAACCAAGATAAAACTTCAGCGCTAGTTACCATCCTGAAACAGAGGGACAGACAGAACGGACAAACCAAGTCATTGAGGACATGCTAAGGATGTATGTCATGGAAAGACCCACTAAGTGGAAGGACTATTTGCATTTGGCAGAGTTTGCATACAATAATGGCTACCAGGCCTCTGCCAAGATGAGCCCATTTGAAATCTTGTATGGAAGGAAGTGTACTACCCCTGTTAGTTGGGATAGCCCTGTGGATTGTTTGATGGTAGGTCCTGAAATGTTGCAAGACATGGAACTAACTGTTTGGGAGGTACAGAAGAATTTGAAGGTGGTGCAGGATCACCAAAAGAGTTATGCTGACTTGAAAAGACAACATAAGGAGTTTTCGGTCGGAGACCATGTTTACCTCTGAGTCAAGCCCAAAAAGAGATCCCTAAAAACGGGAAGCTGCACCAAATTAGCACCACGGTTCTGTGGACCCTTTCAAGTCTTGGAAAGGATTGGACCCGTGGCATACAAGCTTGCTCTTCCAACACACTTAAGAATTCATAATGTTTTTCATACTTCATTACCGAAGAAATATGTTTATGATTCCACTCACATCATTGATTGGAATGTGGTACAGGTGGAACCAGAGGGCAAATTTCAGGTGGAACCTATGCACATTCTGGACAGGAGAGAAACTGTGCTTCGGAACCGAGTCGTCACTCGGGTTAAGGTGCAATGGAAGCACTTTATCTTGGAGGAGGCGACTTGGGAATTAGAAGATGCCCTGCGAAAGAAGTACCTAGGTCCGTTTCCAGAAAGTATGGCAGACGATTGAGAACACTATGGACAGCGTTACATTAAGAGGGATAGGATGTAATATCCCCCCCCAATTTTGTAATATTTTGAAAGACTATTTTATTTTGTTTTTGTTTGAATGTGATTGGCAGACTTGGAATATGCCAATAGGTCCTTGGAGGACAAATGTAACTGAAACATTATGCTTGTAATAAAAATCTGAATGATAGGGATAGCCATGTTGAATGAGGAAACTATGCATGCGGGAGTGGGGGATGTGAAGGGTCATTCTTAGAACAATTACACCACGCGTGGAAATGCTAGGATGGCTCTAGATTCACCCTGGGGAATCAAAGAGGTAGTGGAGCGGAAATTCTTGGGAGGAATTGGTCGTTAGCTACAAAAAGACCTAGGAAAAAACAGAAAAGGATAAATAAGGAAGCATATGCTAAGAGGCAAGACGCCGCTGAGTATGCTAGAACAAGGAATACTTGTTGTGCGAGCACTCTGTGGAGGCAAGAAGATTTCTCACTGGAGAACTGGACTAAGTTTGACTGTCACCACGCTTGGCATGCATAGTTTAGCTTGGGGGTGATTGAGGACAAAGTGATATGTGCCTCATCTACGGTTGGGTGGAACATGGTTGTTCCCTTTTCATTGCGGCTCGTTTTACAACAGGTTCCATTACTGAATATTGTTTCTGCAAACCAATTGAGCTCAGGGTATGTTTGTTTATGTGAAAGATGTGTTTTGATATCAAGGAAATGATTACTAGGATTTTCTATTTCGCTGATGGAATGGTGCTTTTGAAACTATTAATGACACTCTCTGTTTTAAATGATTGTGCTCTGTATTGAGGAAAATGGTCACTCGAATGATGTAATAGTTGTTGTAAAGAGTCACTAGCACTTGCATGTTCTCCTCTAATTTATGAGCTTAACGTGTGTCTGTAGAGGTATGAATGTATATTTCCTTATTGCTGCAATGATAATGCCTTGGGTTTTCTGACGAAAGTAATGTTGAAAACACGTTGTGCAACGACCCTCTGTATGAAGCCCATAGATCGACTGTCTTACGGTTTTGTTGGTTCTGTTTTTAGCCAAATCACCAAGTTAACCAACCTGGCCTACGATCCCTATAACGCTCAACGAAGAGAGAAATTCAAGTCTACGATGAACTGGATTGCATTAGAATTCCGCGCCCATCTCCGCAGTTAACTCACCTACTAGTTGGATCAATGGAATCCTTGAGAACCGTCCAATCTAGATCGACGGTGGACCCCAAATACCCTTAGGCGGATTTTATAAAAAATCCGCGCACACCAAGAGTTTGTTAATCCGTGCTAGTTGAATCAGCGAAATAGCTCCCAGCCGTTGATCTTTCTTCGCCCAGATCCTGAGCGTTGAAGTATGCGGCCCTTTAAACCATCGCGCTCCAAAAGGTGAATCTCACACCTCCTATCTTTGAGCACGATATCTAATGGGAAGGGAACACGTCTTTTATGCACATTTCCTATCACACACCACACGTTTTTCTTTGTTCGTTCTAGTTCTCCCCGCGAAATGGCTCACAGCCATTGATCTTCTCCGTGATCTATCTCTGCCGTTGATAATAAAGGTGATTTATCCATGAGCACCTCTGGTTCTCAGTGCTTATCTCAGGCGTTAGTTTCTTTCAGCAGATTTTTTCTCGACCGTTGCTCTGACGATCTCGACCATAGATCTACCAAGGATGTACGTTCTTTACTCTCTGCAGCCTTCGCCGAATTTGATCACTCAAAGGATCAAATTCCCACTGCAACTCGAAGCTTATCGCTCGTTTTCTACGAAAGTAGGGTTTATCTATCAAGCAGGTTTATGTCGCGGCTGATGAAAAGTAGGGTCGATGAATGGGATGTGCTCTTATGCTTAGGATTGCTTTAGTTATGGAGATTATTATTGATAGGATAAGCACTTACTCTGTTTCCATTCGTTGGACCTCTTGGGTTCACTTAGTTCCTGGAAAGGTAATCCTGCTCTGTCTGAGTGACTGTAACTTGTGTTTGGTGTTTTTGGTTGCTCAAACGGTGTAGCACGGTGCCTTTAAAGTTTTACTAGGATGCTGTATTTATTTTTGTTAAAGCGAGCTTAAGGGACCCCTAGTAGGGAAGCCAACGTACTCTCCTGGTTTGGCCGTCCCTGTTTAGTGAAACCCTGTGTAATACTCTAAGTTCCTAAGGGGTAGAAACTATGAAGAAGAGTTTGGTTGCTGAAGTTCTTAAGAAATGGCCACTGTACACCACCAAAACACCTAAGTCTAAGCGGGTATAAGTAACTCAAATGGATTAAAGTTGGGAGTTCTTTGAGGTTGGGCTCTTTCCTTAGTAATGGCAAGGATTTACTGAGAAGTTAGGCAAAAACCCTTGGGTCGGAAGGCCTGCGGAAGCCTAGAAAGTTAAGTCTTAAGAATGATAAGACTTCCATGATCCGCGATTGGCATAGCGGAAAACGAAAAGCGAAAAGGAAAAGTGAATTCGTAAGAAGGATAAGATTCCTATGATCCGCGACTTGCATAGCGGAAAGCAGAGAGCGGAAAGGAAAGTTAAGTCTTAAGCATGTTAAGATTTCTGCGACCCGCGATCCGCATAGCGGAAAGTGGAAAGTGGAAAAGAAGAGTGAAGTCATGAGAATGCTAAGATTTCCGCGATTCGCATAGCGAAAGGCCGAAACCGGAAGAAGAAAGGTTGAGTCATAAGAACGTTAAGTTCCCGTGATCCGCGATTCGCATAGCGAAAAGGAAAAGAAAAGTTATAAGGAAGGTAAGATTTCTGTGAAAAGCATAGCGAAAAGCGGGAAGGAAAAGGTTAAGTCGTCAAACGACAATCTGGGATTTGCATGGTGGAATGCGGAAAGCAGAAAGGAGGGGATAAAAGGATACCGTCGCAGGATAAGTTTCCGATTTCCGCAGCCCGCAGCGAAAGGAGGAATGTGGAAGGCAGAAGTGTGAATGACGGATTTTGACAAATAGTAGGCTTTCGATTCCGAAGTCCACGGCGGAAGGTGGAATGCCGAAACGCAGAAAGCAAAGATCAGAAAGGTCAACTTCAGTGCGGAAACGACCCTTTTGGGTGCAGAAGTGGATTTAATTGTGGAAGTTAATGTTGGTTATTTTTAATAGCTTAAGGTTGAATGTTTGTAGAGGTCATAGCCAAAATTCATGTGAAAGAAATTACACTCAATTTTTTTTTATATATGCATTTTTGTATCAGGTTATTGGGGTATGTTACACATTATCACTTAGCCTCTATTCATGGCAAGAGTTGTTTTCCTCAGTATCTTAGGGATATTCTTAGATTGATATCAGATGTCTCCCCTCATCGAGAGGAAATAGATCTCAGAGTTCGAGAATCTTGGCATGATTCTTATGATTAGTGGTGTGGCAGAATCAAGATGATATTTTCCTTAGCCAATGAAAATATGTGGTAGAAGAGATTCAGGATGATGGATTGCAAGGCCATGGCTACACTGATGGCATCAAACTTGAAGTTTCTGTGTGATACTACTTCAGAGACGGTTGATGCCGTAGTCTATAGGCAGATGATTGGTTGATGTACTAGACGAACACGAGGCCGGGTATATGCTTTGCGGTGAGCACTTTGAGTCAGTACATGGTAGAGCCGAGACATGTTCACATGATTGTGGCAAAGCATGTGTTGAGGTACTTGAAGGGTACGATTGAGTATGGCCTCGGATATGCGACAGATTAGAGGATTTTCCTGTAGGGTTATGTTGACTTTGATTGGGCTAGTAGTGCTGCGAATAGGAAGAGCACTTCAGGGTGCTGCTTCAGTTTGGGGTTTGGCATGATTTGCTGTTTCAACAAGAAGGAGACTAGTGTAGCACTTAGTACTGTTGAGGCATAGTATATTACAGCTTGTTCAGCAAGCTATGAGGCAATGTGGCTTAGAAAGGTACTTGTGCGATTGTTTGATGTCGAGTTAGAGACAACTTGTGTATTCTGTGACAATCAGTGTTGTGTGAAGTTTTTCGAGAACTCTGTGTTCCTTGACAAGTCGAAACACATCGAGATCCGATATCACTATATCAAGTATATGGTGTAGAGAGTGTTGAGGCTTGGAAAATCGCAGGTAACAACAGTTAGGGATTCTCCCCAATTAACGTTCCCAACTAGCCTGTTACTGTTTAGTATGGGGAATCCGTCCGGTTTACGGTCCGGCTAGCGTAGGTCAAGTAACAAATTCAAATGTTTTACTGGTTACGGCCCGGTCCACCGTGTATATTTTTTAGTTTTTTGTGTTTAAGTTATGATGTGCAAGTGCCTATCTAAAAATGCAAATTGATAGAGATAACGAGGAGTGTCACAATGTGATGCGCAGGTTCTTACCTCTCGTCTTACCTCTCTCGCATATAAATCACAAACAACCAGAAAATAACTATAACTACCTACCCCTAGGGAGCAAAATTATCAATTATCAATGAGTAATGTATTTCTGTGCATGTATTAAGAAAAATTACAGATAGTTGTTACTTATTTTAGAACACATGAACATTAATAGAAATATGAACAACAAGATAGCTTATTGTTTATGACAATCTTCATTACTCACAGTGGAAATTTCACAGAATAAACTAGAAGACATTCATAACATGAATAGAAATTCAATGAGTTAGAACGATCTCACAGTTAATGGACATAAGCTGAAAACGAAATAGTTCACATTCAACTGATCCATGGTAAAGCATTTGAAACATTCCACTAAACTTTCTCCAGCAGAAACTTGTAATTCTTTATTGTAAAAGGAAGTAGTTCTTCTTACAATATACTCTCAAAAATGGTCTGGGAAAGAAGTCCCTCTACATCTAAACTCTCCTTTATTTATACAAAAAAGCAAAACCTTTGGGCTCCCTTGACCTTTCAGTTCCAAAATTTGTCTTATAGTATGTGCTCATAATTTTTACAATATAATATATTTTAAAACAAAAATTCTTTTAAAATACATTATGAAGAGGGACCCGCTTGGTCGTTGATGAAATTTTTCCATGCCTGGGCCTCCGCTGCTGTGCTTTCAAAATCAGAAGGTTCAAGAAAACTGATATTTATCTCATATTTGGCAGCTTGGTTCCTGAACCCTTCTATCCTTGCTGGATTCAGACGCAACTGATCTTCTAACAGATGAATACTCACAGATGCATGTGCCACTGCATTCTTTAAAATTCGTTCATCAAGATCCTTTAACTGCTGGATCTCTTTCAACAACTGGAGCCTTCTTCTTTTGTCTTTTAGACATATCTCCTTTGCAGCAATCACCCTGTCATAAACATAGCATGTTCTTAGACCATTTAGCTTTTACCAAGTGAAACAATAATAACAAAAAACTGTATCAATCTATTTACCTCTTCCATATGCATTCTGAAAATGAACTATACACAGCATTAATGCATGAAAAGAAAAAATGACAAGGCAAAAGAAAATCCTGGGGTTGTGTCTTGAAATCCTCTAAGTCCACTGTCCATAACTAAAATCACAACCCCGACAAAACAGACTCTTCATCTTAATCCAGGCCGCATGAACCGCATTGTCGCTACTGCTAATCTCCAAAACACTAGACTCTGTACTGTGCTTCTCATCGTGGAAAACCCTAACTGTATCAAACAATGAAAACCTCCACCGTCCCACGAAAATAGGGTAAACGCATACAAAAACAAGGATTGGAGCAAAAACACGGGTTTCAACACGGATAAAAGATAAAATAATGCTCCCCACGTATATAAACCTTCGGTGACAAAGAATTGACGAGAAAACCCTATCGGCAGTTGAAAACACTAAGCGCCGGGAGTGTAGTTCAATTGACAGCCGCAACGGCGGACAACAAACAAACTACGGGTCCCGCGAGACTATTAAGTCTGTCGGCGTCGGAGAGTCTTAACGCTAAGTGTCGGAGCTTTAAACCTTAACATTTCCGCAGTGTCGGCGATTGGAAGCTCTAAAAGCTAAAGGTCGGCAGTTGAAAACACTAAGCATCAGGAAGATAGTCTGATTGACAGCTGCAACGACGGACTTACAAACTACTACGGATCCGCGACAACATAAAACCCGTCAGCGATCGGAAGCTCTAAAGGCTAAAGGTCGACACTTCAAACCTAAGCATTTCCGTAGTGTCGACGATGCCAAGCACTATTGTCGCTATGTTTATACACCGGAGATCAGAACCATTAACCACTAACGCATTAGAACTTCAAACCACAATATTCGTCGCAGTGTCGGCGATATAAAAGGTATCATTGCGACTTACTCTGAATTAAAAGATATCGGAGCTCAGACTTCTAAGTTATCGGCGATCGGAGAGACTAACCACTACAACATTGGCGATTGGAAACACTATCTTTTAAGCTTCTTATCAATTTCCTTCCGAAACGTCGGCGGCATAAAGGACAAGCCCTCCGATCCAATCTCGAAACTCGTTCCGATAGCGATAAAAAACCAAGTCATTGAGGGTTTGAAAAACAAAAGGGAGATAAAAGCATGGATCGGCGAGAAACAGGACTGTCCATCGGGACGTTCACTGTTTGCCTTCCGAAACGTCGGCGGCATAGAGGACTAATGCCCCAGCTCATTCTTCAACTGACTCTTGACAACGATAAACAAATCATCGAAAAAATCATAATGTTAAGTGCTCAAATAAAGCGAAAGACTCTTCGGCTGGGCAACGACAATACTAGCTCATTCAAATTCAGAAACAAAGGAAAAAATGTCGACTAATCCTCCGACTTCCCAAAGATCAATTTAAGTAGAAAAACTGGACTTCTAGGACAGATTTAAAGAAATCGATCAAACCTAGGCTAGATAAAACCAAAAGGAGGGTCCAAAATTTTCAAAAAAATTGGGAAATTGTTGCAGCTGCAACAGAGAGGAACAATGAAGCTTTTGTATATTGTGACGGGAAAGCAAATAACTGATGTATTGACCAATCCTTTGGCAAGAGGGAGGTTTGAATACTTCAGGGACAATTTTGGAGTTGTTCAGATTGGTTTCCATCGCAAGAGGGAGTGATGAGCTCCTGTTTTAGATTAGTGGTCTTCACATCCAACATGAAAAAGGGTTGGCTCTGTGGAAGATGTATGAGATTTGCATCCAGAATGAAGAAGGACCGGCACTTTAGAGATGCACATCCAGTATAAAAAAGGACTAGCATTGCATGGAGCTACATTCGTTATGAAAAAGGACTGGCTTTGTAGAGGTACACACAGTATGAAACGGACTGGTCAATATACAGGTACACCCAGTATGAAAAAGGACTCGCTCTGTACGGGTAGCACCCAGCATGAAAAAGGGCTGGTGTCACACCAAGATGAGGGTAGCACCGAGCATGAAAAAAGGCCGATGTCGCACCGAGATGAGGATAACACTCAACATGAAAAGGGTTGGTATCACATCGAGATGAGGGTAGCACCCAACATGAAAAAGGGTTGGTGTTGCACCGAGATGAAAGTAGCACCCAACATGAGAAAGGGCTGGTGTTGCACCAAGATGAGGGGAGCACCCAACACTAAAAAGTGTTGGTGTTGTATCGAGATGAGGGGAGCACACAGCATGAAAAAGGGTTGGTTGATGCACTAATATGAGGTGTACCTAGCTTGAAAAAGGGCTGGTTGTTGTACGAACTTCTTATGATGTATAGATTTGAGAGATGTTACAAGTCAATGGCCTGATTACCGTGTAGCAGTAGCAGTGACGAGATCCAGTGATCTAGTGATGATGTCCAATGACGAGATCCAGTGATCCAGTGGTGATGTCCATTGACGAGATCTAGTGATCCAGTGATGATTTACAATGACAATGACCGAAATAGCAGAATACCTTCCTGGTTAAGAGGGAGTGTTGAAGATTGTGTAACTTCGGAAGACATTCTTCTTGTATTATTGTTGCATTATTATTGTACTCCCTTTCTGATTATTATGATTGTAATTGTTCATGTAAAGAACCTTGAAAGAATCAATGTAAACCCCTCTTGCAAAGTTGGCCCATAAGAATCCAGAAAAAGCTTGTAAACAATATTATATTCAAGTCGGCCCAGTTAGGGAAGTTGACAAATTGACCCCATAAGGAAAAGTCACTTGAAAAACATGTATAAATAGGGAAGGCGCCCCTCTCACTTGGACACACACTCAACTAAAGCAAATGCGCAAGAGAGAGAGAGAGAGAGAGAAGAGGTTTGCTGGAGAAGAGAAGAAGTTGCTTTTGTCTTCAGGGTTTATCTTATCTTGGTCTGGCATTGCACTTGGTGATGGAAATCTGGCATTGCACTTGGTGATGGAAATCTATAGTAAAGAAGTTGCTGGGTTTTCTCTTTTGTGGTTTCCCCTAGGAAAATTGTTGTGTTCTTTTGTCTTGCTGTGCTTGTCTTTCTTTTAGTGATCCTATTGCTTATGGTTATGATGAAATGATGCTAAATGTTTAAAGATCTTATATAACCATTAAAATTCTAACGTCACGATCTAGAATCTGAAGGAAATCTTCACAATCATCTGCTTCAAAAAGACCTGCAACTGGATTACCCTCATATAAAATTGAGGGCTGACATCACCTATTTTCTGTCCCTTGCTGGAAGATTCATTTTTTCCTGTAGTATGTTTAGACACTGCATTCAGATCTTTGCTGTAGCTGTCATCTCATATTACCCCGTCATTTTTGCTGCTGGATATCTCCATCCACCTCTGATTTCAAGCTACTGGAAAGAGGAAATCGACCCCAGTAAATACATCAAAGTAGATAACAAATTGGCAAATTTCCCTTTGAACTCAGCCCTGACTTAGCATATGCCATTATCACAAAGGAGGTCAAATCATGTCACTTGTTTTATCTGGAAGCTTTGTTGGCCCATGGGCTGATCCCAGTCAGCCTCATCCTGTAGCATGTCTTCCATTTGCTGGTTGTATTTCGATTTCTACAGGTTAAAAAGATGAAGGAAATTCAAACTAGGCATGCTGATCTAACTGCTGATCATCAATCTTATCAATAAAATCTGCTCAGAATGATCCCTTCTAGTACTATCTTGTAGGTGAAATACGCTCCCTCTGAGTTTATTACCCTGTAGGTGAAATACACTAGAGTTTGTTACCCTGTAGGTGAAATACACTCCCTCTGAGTTTATTTCTGTACAGCATGTGCAATATGTTTTTATACCCATTCGTATCCTACAGGGAGATGGCTGAACTATTCTTAATTTAGCACCCTTTCCAAAGATTATCACAATTATCAAGCTGCTGATTTTCTGAACTCTGCCCCAGCAGCCATATATTTCTTCCATCACACATAGAAGGTCACATCCATGCTGAACTTGGGAAAGCAGGCTCCTGCTTGAAGTATAGGGCCTAGGCTACCAACAATGAGTTATTCAAGCGTATTTCCTCTTGAAACTGATGCTTCCAAAGCTGCTTTTCGTATTTCCTTTGCCAAGAATATTAAAACAAGCCCTCAAGACTGATTGCGTGTCAGATTGATGTAAACACACTCTGTTAAGTTTCAAGCTTTAATACAACTGGCAGCTTTGCTAACTGTGCTAAGGAAGTTGAACTAGGAGTCAAAATGACTTGCATGTAAGATTAGATGAGGTCAAACTCGCTTTGCATGCAAAGGTTGGTTTAAAAGAAAGACTAAGATTTTAAGGCTTGTCAACTTTGAGAACATGCAGAATAGGTTAAAATAATGTTTGAGGCTAAGTTGCACGAAACGGGGAAATGGGGACGCGTTGGAAACATGGGATTTTCGTGAAATACGATTTGGAAATGGGTTTCTGATTTAAGGAAACGAGTTTCCAACACGCGAAACGGTCCCCATCAATTGGAAACGGGTTTCCCTGCCGTAAGATAGGGGTTTTCGAGTTTCCGTCAGGATATGGGCTGGAAACGTGGGGGGGGGGGACAAGTTTCCTGCAACATAGGTTTGAGGTTAGCAATATTTAACAAATAATAAGTTGACCTAAGGTTTAGCATTGACCAGGATGATGAGACGAGTTAGGGCCTTTGAAAGCAAAAGAAACCCTCATAACAAGTAGATTAAACAAAGCGATTTAGGATTTTAACCTTCCACACAAGCCAGCCAGGCAACAAAAAGTCAAATAAGTTTAGGGAAATGGCTTAGCTCTTATAACATAATTCAAACTTGAGACTTCATATGAACAGAAACCAACAAGTCGGCTGCCATGTGTCCACTGAAAATACCATCTACCTGTTCCTTACTGTTTTTACCACAACTTTCTTGTCCACTGAGACCCTAGACCACTCCACCACAACATGCTCAGGTCCCAGGAACCATGACCTCTAACCTATGTTGATTTTTCTGAGCAACATCAAGAGCCATTCTCTTAGGAGAATGGAGACACCTGGTCCGAGACCAGGGTGTGGACTCAACCTAGAGTTTAGTGATCATTCTATTGAATGGGGATATCTAGTCCGGGACCACGGTATGGAACCAGTCCAGCACTGGGGGACTCAACCTTGAGTTGAGTGATCATTCTGATGAATGATGACATCAGGTTCGGGACCAGGAAGTGGAACCAGTCTAGCACTGGGGACTCAGCCTAGAGCTGAGTGGCCATTCTTTTGAATGGAGGCACCTGGTCAGTTACCAAGAATTTACCTAGTCTGGAACTAGGGACTCAGCTTGTGGCTGAGAGCCATTCTCTGGGAGAATGGAGGCACTTGGTCTGTTACCAAGTATTTGACCTAGTGTCAAATTATACAGCCTATGGCTGAGGTACCTTGTCTGTTACCAAGAAGACACAATAAGCCCTAGACCGGGTCTAGGCATGTGTGACACTTTGACCCTCGATCAGTGGGCTTTGCGATCTTCTCCAAGGATTAGCTACCCTTGGTTAAGACACCTTAGTACCTGATCTTGGCGTCACACAGAGTGTGAGATAAAAGCATTAGTAGTTCTCTCTGTTTACGATGATGTACTTTGAGTGGTGATGAAAGACCACCTTGACCACTTGTATTGACCACAAGGCACTTAAAGAAGGCTAAAGCAAAAGTAAAAAATACATAAAGACCCTTAGTACCACTAAGGTGTAAAAGTGAAAATGCAAAACGACCTTTAGTACCACTAAAGGTAAAAGTCAAAATTAGAAAAGAAAAAAATAATAATATTTTATGCTTTCTAATTTTGGTCCACTTACAGGTGACTCAAAGGATATAAAAGAAGATCAATCCATTTCATTATTACACACTCTTGCTCTTACAGGTGAAGCTGCTCCAATAGAAGATCTCACAGGTTTTGGAAGAAGAAAGTTTTTATGATTATGCCCTAGCATGGATGAGTCTAGCTAGGGCATTATCACTTATTGAAGTAAAACCCTAAACTAGGGTTTCATTGTCAAAATTGCAGCAGTTGTTTTATGAGCTAGGGTTTTCACCCTAACTCCTCTTTTTTATCCTCTCACGGGCAGCTGCAACTTTTCACGGGAAGCCCTAATATTCACGGGTTGCCCCTCTCTTCTTTCAGGAAACCTTAGTGAGGGATCGACCCTCTCTCTACCCTTGGGTAGCCCTTAGCGGGCATACCCGTGAGGGCTTAGCCTGTGGCTAACCCTCAGGTAGACCCATGAGGGCTTAACTTGCGGCCAAACCCTTGGGTAGCCTAGCAAGCAGACCCGTGAGGGTTTGTTCCTGCGGCTAGCCCTCGGGTAGCCTGCTGCCATGCCCATAAGGGCATCCGGCTAGCAGGGCAGCAGACCAGCAGCTCACAGACCTGCCCAGCAGGTTTCTGGGCAGCGGAACTGGGCAGGTAGAACAGGGCAAAACTAGGGAACAGTATGGCCAAGCAGCAGTAAGGATGGGAAAAATAGGGTAGGTACGGACAGAGCAGAACATGACAAAACCGGGCAGGCAAAAATCAGAGTTTGGGCAGCTTGCTAATTCTGGGCAGGAGAGAGAAAATTAGTGCAGCAAGCCCTGATTTGTTAAAAAACCCTAATTGGGTATTTTGCTGTGTAATTGGATTATCTTATGTAATTGTGGATCTGTGGTACAAACTCAGTTAGAGTTTGTGGAATTTTGGAAAAACTCAGTCATCTCATTTACGAGATGAATTACTAATGCTTTTGGGGTTTTTGTCCTTTAAAGGTTTCCCCAGTGAAAAATATTTTGTTCGATGTGTTGATGTGCTGATATTGTTTACTGCACTTATCATTTGTTTAAGTTAATCTGCAAAATTTTTGAAGTATTCATGCTAATGCTAAAATTCAACAACCTATACCTCTCCTACATAGAAACAATTAAGTATTTAGTATAGATGTGCCAAAAAGGCAGTCTTTCCTGAAAATGCAAAAAGCAAAAAACGAGAAATAATGATCCTGAAGGGAAAGAGTATTAATCTATCTTCTTGCAAAAAAAACAAAAGAAGTCTCACCGGACATGTTTTTTTACAAGGAGCATGGCGTAGATGTGGCCCCCTCGACTCCCGAGCTCCTAGAAGAAGGAAAACCACTAAAAATAACAGTCTTGGACTCTTCTAGCTTTGGAAGAAATTCGGATCAATATGCAATGGAACCAGCCTGATGTAGTCCTTCTGGATGTTAACCCTCCAGTAGTGCAAACAGAAGTTGGGGTGAACTCTCCCTCACATTGTAATGGTTATTGGAGAATTGGAGAAACTAATCGTGTTTGGCTTATACTTAATTTCTTATGAAGACTATGTGAAGCAAATTTTTTCTACATATGTGTGGCTGTCCATTGTATTCATCTTGCTGTTTTGATGTGATGGAATCTTCTACTAAATCTGCTGCAGTAAGGACATCATAATAGCTCAGCTATGCCATTGCAACAGTAGAGTGAATGAGGTGCTATCTATTCTTCTCTTTGCTATTTTTATCTTCAAGTTGGAAACATTGATGTTATGTCATTTCATTGAAAGATGGCATGGTGCATCTCAGCTTGTAATAAAGCCTCTCTTTCTTGTATTAGCATGTGCATAAGTAGAGCACCTAGTAAGGTCCTACAAATCTGTTAATTTCTAGCCATCTAATCTTGTATTCATAGGTAAATTTCTGCATGTTTGAACAACATATTTACCCCATCCATTTATAATTTCCAGACCTCATAGAAACCCTAAGATTCCATATGCCCAATTGGGTTATTGGCACTATTCACCTCCAACCACCCAACAAATAAATCTAATAAATCATTTAATTTTCTGTTTTTCTAAGACAACTCTTTGTGAAATCTTAAGCCTGCATTGGATAAGCCTTAGTAATCCTAACCCTAGTGATACCCCCCTTGTGTTGGAGGAGAACCAGTCTTAAGTGAGAAGAGGTGTTATCGTGGTGACAATAATAGCCCTCTTGTGTTACCCTTTGACTTGCACCTACTGTTGGGATTTTGTAGCTTAACTACAAGTTCAATCGGTAATAAGGTAATATAAGATAATTTTATTAATGTCCAACACATGATCACAAAAGTAGGTCAATGAGGTTGTGTGGTGCCAGGATGTCAATTCAAAATGGGAGCATTGAACAAGATCTAGAAGAAGCATTTGAGATGACAGATTTAGGATTTATTTTCTTTGATTTAAAGTATAGAAGAAGAACAACGTGTAACAAATGATTAATAAACACATAAATATTAATAGCAAGTGGGATTAATAATTAAATGAGAGGATGCATCCCCTCAATAGGCAATGCCCAAGCTATTATAAAAGTGGGCCAACATTTGTAAAATTCATCATCTATCTTACATCTTATCAATTATATTTTACTATATCCATTTATGGATCATTTACGTTATTTACACTGGGTGTTTACTTAGAAGACAGATCTATTTGCTTCAGTGGCATCAGAGCCCCTTTCTTGGCACACTGATTCGGGCCCTTGGCCATCTTTTCAGAGCCTCACTGACACGAGGTCTTTGATCAGAATCGGGTTGTTGGTCCTTTGACGCTACTCTTTTCCCTTCACTGACCCACACAGCTTTATCCCTCACATCCTCATTGGTTAGCGCCCACACTCATCCATCCAACAAGCGCCTTCCCTCGTCACGCCATTCACCGGCCACTCTTTTGCTCGCGTGTTTTTTCTCTACACCCCCACCCTCCTGCTGTCCACGCGTCCCGCGTCCACCATTGTCAGTTGACTTCCCACCATGCTCTCCACTCCTCCACCCCGTTCTCCCCCCACAGCTACACTTCTGCCAGCTGTGACTACGCGCAGCCACTGCCAACACGCCCTCCCTCCGTCCTCCATCAATCGCTTGTGCCTCCGTCTTTGCACCACCACTCACAACCTCTACCGCACTGTTGCTTCACGCTCACCCCATCGCGTGTTCCATATTTCCAACCGATCACCGCCCCCACGCCACCGCTTCCATACACATCTGCGTCTTCCCATTCTTCCTGTATGCTCCCACTCGACCTCTGCGATTGCCTACGCTCCACCTCACACCTCTGCCCTCCTCCATTTTTGCTACCAATCCACTTCGCACTGCCACACACCAAGCCACGCCTTAGTCCAAACTACGCCTCCTCCTCGGAACACTCGTCCTCGCGTCTCGCCTCTTGTTGTCCCTACGCCACCAACAACCTCTCCTCCCATTTCCACGCACCTGCTCCTCTCACTCTATCCAACTTCTCTACACGGCCCTAGCCCACACACTGCCCTGCTTCCTAGCCTCGCCTCCTTCCATTCTCTGCTCATACCCCCTCCTTCCACCTTGTTGCGCACTCCATTTGCGCTCCCGTCTAACTCACACCACCCTCTCAAATAGGCTCTATCCTTCACACCTTCACCAAGGGCTTAAAATCCTAAATTACACAATTCAAAAGTAATAATAATAATATTATTATTTATTATAATAATACATATTATTATTATTATATTATCCTTTCAAGCTTTAACAAATAATTCTATTTCCCAAAAAAAATATTATAATTAAAAATAATAATTATTATAATAATTTAAAAGTCCCAATTTCATTCCCACATTCATATTCCCTTTTTGCCTAATAAGAAAAGACATTGTCGAAGAAAATACAAACTCCAAGTCAAACCAAGGAAGACTCCCTCATCAAAGTAGTCGAGACTTTCTATCGTCAAAGAAGCCAAAGTCAAAGGAAGGACAAGTTATCGTCCAGACATCCAATTATGGCGATTACAAGATCATGACTACAGTTACAATTACAAGTAGTACTAAGCGAGTTGGAGCATTATAAAGCAAACTATTATCATCTACAATCCAAGATTACAAGGCAGGAAATCGTAAACAAAAAATGGGAGCAGAAAAACCATTGGTTACAAAAAAGATAATGAAGAACCCAAGCAAATGTTGTCAGATAAAGATAAAAAACAATCGCATTTAAAAAATCTCATTCAAGACCTTGAAGACAATATCAAAAGATTTGAAAATGACGAAGAAAAAACTCATAGAAGCACTAACGAATTAGAAGAAGAAATAAAATGTTTAAACAAGATCATCATGGACAAAGATAATGAATTGACGCAAGGCCAAAGAAAGATAGTTAGTAAAGAATTAGAGATATGTCGACATCAACAACATATGAAAGAACTCAAACAAAATTCTAACGACAATAAAAAGGCGCACCAGTTGGAAATTAAGAAAATCAATGACAATTTATCAAGCAATACCGAAGAACTATTTCGACTAAGAATTCATAACAAGACATTACTTACGAAAATCAAGAATCCGAAACATAGTCGGAAGACAAAACTTTCCAATGAAGACCTCGAAGGAAGAATGTCAGAAAAGGAGGAAGAAAACCAGTGCCTAAGAAATCTTAATCAAGAACTAGAGGAACAAATCGAGAAGTTAAAAGAGGACAAAAAGTCGCAAGACGGCAGGTTCGAGAAGATTCAGAGTAATAACTATCTATTGAAGAACAGAGTAGCGCAAATCCAGAAGGAAGCATCCATACTTTCCGGAAAACAAAGTCAGGTTGAGGAAATAAATTCAGTCCTCGTCATTGTTCAAAAAGAAGTCAATCTAGCAGAAAAACAAACAACAAAGACTCCTTATCGACACCCCTATTATAAACGTCATTTTGACCAATGATAGGGTCAAAATGAACATACACAGAAGAGTTATGTTGCCAAACAAGAAATAACATCAAATCAAAATACTTGACAACATACGAGAAGACCCATCCCACAAAGCGATCAAATAGCTCCGATAAAAATAGATCTCAGATGGACCACATCAGAAACGATGCGACAGTTCTTCTTTGGAATTCCTAACTCGTATTGCCTCACTTCATCAAGTGTCACAAATACTAAAAGAAATGATCTAGGGATGACTGTTAAGCCAAAAATCAGACATAACCCTTGTCTTCAATAAACTTTGAGGACAAAGCTTCCCTTGAGGGGAAGGCAATGTAACAAATAATTAATAAACACATAAATATTAATAACAAGTACGATTAATAATTAAATGAGAGGATGTGTTCCCTCAAATAGGCAATGCCCAAGCTAATATAAAAGCAGGCCAACATTTGTAAAATTCATCATCTTATCTTACATCTTATCAATTATATTTTACTATATCCATTTATGGATCATTTACGTTATTTACACTGGGTGTTTACTTAGAAGATGGATCTCTCTGCTTCACAGCATGTGAGGATAAGCTCATTTATTTTTATTTTCTATTTTTTTGTTGTACTTTTCATGGATAAATTTGTGGAAAATCTCTTCTTTCATATACTTGTTTCTGCTTTAAATTCAACGTTTTCTCCCAATATTTCCAATTGATATGATCACATGATCTTTCAGGTTACAAAGGAATCTTTTGGAGATGATGGCTACTTTAAAACAGGAGATACAGCTATGATGGACGAGGATGGTTTCTTTGTGATCTTGGGCCGTATGTAACTTATGATTCTTCATGAAACTTGGCACCTCTCTTCCTTCTCACATTCCTCTGCTATAGTTACTTCCCTTAAAAGTTCCCTCGGTTTTCATTGCAATTTTCAGTGTTTATTTGAAGATGACAGAGAATGAGTTTCATCACTGGAAAATAACATAGCATACAAATTGTCAGTCATAAAATGAATGAATGTTTCTGGATACTCCTGGTTTGAGCGATTCATTGGGAAATAAAGTTTTCCTTCTGTCAAGCTCTTGAGTTTTGTGCTTTGAAGCTTATTAACTATAATCTCGTCCAGAGCCTACTAAAAAATCAATAAAACCTTTAAGCTGTCGAACCTGTCTGGATTTCTGTAGCCTCAAACTGCTTGTTTTTTCCTTCTATGTGATGAGAGCCTATTGGAGAGATTGTTAATTTCTCTGTTTCATAATTGAGTTTATTTTTTTCAGTGCATAGACATTGTCTTTACTGTTAATGTTAGATAGCTCAAGGATAGTAATTTCTGTTTCCTTACAGGCACAAGTGTCGATATCCTCAAGGTTGGTGGCTATAAGTTGTCAGCACTAGAAATTGAAGCTGCACTTTTAGAGGTACTGTACCATCTTTTGTTTTCCTTTCTTACAATCCACAAGATCATCCCATGTTTTTTTTTGCTGCATTTCTAAGTCTATGCAAGCCACTTATAATGCAACACCCCAAAGGCTTATTTTCTTGACGCAAAAGTCCATTCAAATTTCACAGTATACAATACACACTTTCTTTTCTCTCTCAGTGGTATTTGGAATTTGTGAATTCCTGACAGAGTGGAGCTGAGCTCAAGGTGGTTTTTGATATTGCAGAATATGGTCCTTTTTTTTCTATACTACATAGGATTTATGCAAGTGAAATGTTTTAGATTCATGCCTAAGGCTTTATCCATTCTAACTAAGCCAAGCATTTTGCTGATTTTATAGAAGGTCTAAACTTTGCTAATTTTACCTCTATAAAACCTGCTTTCCCTCTTTATTCATTCTATGTACCTTCAGTTTGCACGAGGGTTAGTGGAGGGATTGAAGATGATGGTGAACCGAAGATCTTTACTGGTGAGGCTTCGTCAAGCAATGTTTTAGTGTCTTATGGTCATCATTGTATCTGTTTTTCCATGGTCATTGTAAGATATTGTAAAAAGTGAGATAGCACTTGTCATTGTTTATAGATGGCTAGTCTGTAATGTATAATAAGCCCGTCTATGACAGTTCTACTTGACAAGTGACTCATGAGTCTTTTTTTTACTGAGAAAAGTATAGATCCTCTAAATCTTTTGAAATTTTTTCACTCAAAATATCCTCCAAAGATGTGAGCTGGTCCTAGTATAACCACCCTAATCATGGGGCTTCCTTAGCCCTTGGTCCATTACATCTCACTTTTGGGTCACCATGGACATGCGTCAAGTCAATCCTAGTTAGTCTAGATAGAGTCTTTTAGGAGTTCTTGCATTTGATCATTATTATTAATGTGTTGGTGGTTAAAACATAGGTTTGATGGTTAAAGGTACCTTTCTCTAGCTCAAACTTTGGGTTTTATGTTCTACATCTTAATTACCCTTTTAAAACCTATTTCCCCCTTTCCTTGTGTTAGAACCTCAGCATATTTTTATGTAATCTCACATCGATCCATGGAAGCCACTTGGATGACTCACATTATAACTTTGAAAGCAGTTATCTTTTGATAGAATCCACTTGGATGACTCGATGCCAATAGATGTAGAGTGGCCGTGGGATTTCTAAAAAGTGCTCATAATAGAAATTCTGATAAATATTGAGGAAATTAGCAAATCTAGAACTGCCATTTAAAGAGCTGCATTGCATATTTTGACATGTGCCATCCTTTTTTAGAAGATTCCCTTTTCTAACCAAGTCATTCCTCTTCTGACCAAATCGTCCCCCTTCCACGTGATGTGCCCTCTTTTTTTTGACTTGTCAAAGTGTTTGTTGGAACCACCTCATTACTCTATTAATTTTTTGATCATGTAAAGAGGAAAAAATTCTACTTTACTTGGTTCTAGAATAGATCTAGGGGTTTAGACTGAATGGAGTCTCAAGTCCTACAAAAAGAGACTTCCTCGCTCATTTCTTTTGTTGGATGTTGTTGGTCTATCTTGTATTATTTGGAGAGCTTCATTGAATATCAAGCTAAAGGATTTGGAGTGAAATTTATGTTGATTTTTCTAAGCAGCATCGAGAGCCATTCTCTTAGGAGAATGGAGACACCTGGTCCAGAACCAGGGTGTGGACCTAGTTTAGCACTGAGGGGACTCAACCTCGAGTTGAGTGACCATTCTATTGAATGGTGGATATTTGGTCTAAGACCAGGATGTGGACCTAGTCCAGCACTGGGGGACTCAACCTAGAGTTGAGTGATCATTCTGTTGAATGATGATATATGGTCAAGGACCATAATATGGACCCAGTCCAGTATCGGGGAGACTCAACCTTGTGTTGAGTGACCATTCTGTTGAATGGTAGACATCTGGTCCGGGACCACGATGTGGACCAGTCTAGTACTGGTAGACTCAACCTAGTTCTGAATAGCCATTCTTTTGAATGGAGGCACTTGGTCAGTTACCAGGACTCAGCCCAGGACTGAGGGCCATTCTCTTGGAGAATGGAGGCGCTTGGTCTGTTACCAAGTATTTGACCTAGTGTCAAATTATGCAGCCTATGGCTGAGACACCTGGTCTGTTACCAGGAAGGCACTATAAGCCCTAGATTGGGTCTAGGCATGTGTGCCACTCTGACCCTTGATCAGTGGGCTCTGCAATCTTCTCCAAGTCTTAGCTACCCTTGGTCAAGACACCTTAGTACCCGATCTTGGTGTCACACAGAGTGTGAGATAAAAGCATTAGTAATTCTCTCTGTTCATGATGATGTACTTTGAGTGGTGATGAAAGACCACCCTAACCACTTGCATTGACCACAAGGGCACTTGAAGAAGGCTAAAAGCAAAAGTCAAAAAGACAAAAGGACTTTTGGACCACAGGCAAAACTCAAAAATACTTAAGGACTTTTGGACCACAGGTAAAAGTCAAAAATACATAAAGGACTTTTGGACCACAAGTTAAAGTAAAAAATACATAAAGGACTTTTGGACCACAAGAAGGATAAAAGTAAAAGTGAAAATTAGAAAAGAATAAAATAATATTATTTTGTTCTTTCTAATTTTGGCCCACTTACAGGTGACTCAAAGGATATAAAAGAAGATCAATCCATTTCATTAACACACACTTGCTCATCAATTCGTTCAGCTGCTGCTAGAAGATGTTCGCTAGGTTTCTGGAAGAGTGTTGTTTTAATGCCATAGCATGGAGGCTAATCTACCTACGACATCTTTTGTAGGGTACTGGGGCATAAGTTGTGGTACTGGGAAACCAAAGAAACAACTAGGGAACCGTAAAACATCTTTGGGGTACTTGAACACTCTACAGGGTGTTCAGGGATTTTTCCATTGTCCCAAGGGTTCCAAGGGCTTCAAACTTGGGCTTGGACAAGATCAAAAGGTCTCCTTAGACACTGACACTTACTTAACCCTCAGGGGCTCCTCAAGGGGCACCAAGACATGTTGGCAGCAATGACTATACACTATTGGCATCAATGACAACTTAATCAACAACAGAATGATTCCCCCACCAATGTGCCTCTCTCAGAATCGCCTCCTTCAACCTGCAGATAAACGAGTGCAAGAAAATGTACAAAAGCTATGTTGGATTACTCTCGGTGCAGAAGAAAACCAACGCTAGTCATTATGTCATTTATTCATCAAACAAGAAACAAGTGTGTAGTCCCAGACAAAATCTCTTTATTCAATATTCAGGTGCCAGAGCTCATGGCTTACAGTGGGGGGATCACCTCTCTTAAATAGCTTGAGAGTGTGTCCACTTTTTACTTAACTATCATCCTACGGTTGAGATTAAGACATCATCAATGGTGGAGATCACAACTACGAAGATCAACACATGGATCAAGTTGACCACTTCAAAGGGGGCGCACTTTTGCTCAAGGAGGCCTCCCTAAGGTGGAAAACACAATATAACATAAGATACATCATGATAATACATTAAAACGGGTCACTAGGGTCTTAATTAACCCTAAGCCCCATTACAACCTCATATAATAAGATATAACCATACAATATATCACTTAGCCAAGTTGAAGGGCACCCCTTGCGAAACGTCCTCACTAACTAAGCCAAAAATAAAATAATTCGGACAACAATGCTGACTGAAACTGCTGAAGAACTGTTCGGGGAGCCAAACTACATCATCTGACAAATTTCCAAGCCATTTCCTTGACCCAACAAGCCAAATCGATTTTTTCAACGAATTCCCTAGTTCATTTTCTGGTGGTACATCCTCTGAACCTGATAGAAATCATCCTAACTTTGTCCAGGCTGATAACTAGGGAAAACTGTACTGGATGATTTGGAGACACTAAAGAATGGTATAGGTGACTACTCATACCCCCTGGAACACTGCAATGCTCTAGGAGAACCAAAATCACTACCATCTGTAATAAAATTTGATCATTTGGCCAATAATAAAGTGATAATAATCACCGATCATGAGATCTAGGGCCAAACTCTCAAAACTGAAACTGCAGTATTGGTCTTGGGCATGTCTAGAACAAATATAAACAATGTTGTTTTTTGAGTCACTGCCTTGGGAACCATGTTTGACTTGGTCAAATGGGTTGATCAGGTCAAAGTACCCAAACTGGAGGTGATATACTGTACCAATATGAACCTGCATGCATCTAAGGTAAGAAATGCTCCAATGGTGTATATCAAAACCCAACTTGAATCATGTTATTCATAATCATGGTGACAACGATAATAATAGTAAGTAAGATATACATGTGCCTTTGAAAAATCTTGAAACCTTCTGGAAGTCTGTTGTGCATGCCATACTTACAAAGTTCAAACAATGTGCTAATGCTGGGTGAGGATGGAAAACAAGGCTAAAGCAAAGGGAGATGACTTGTAGTTGACTTTGATCATATGATTTCTCAGAATGATGACAATTACACACGACCACAATGACATATACATGACAGATGAACAATAGGGGATGGTGGTGTCAAACAAGCTCCGTGAGGATCTTTACTAGGACCCTTGTGTTGAATACACACGAACTATAATGTAGAGATCCTAGGGGACACTGTGAATTAGCAGTCCCTTGCCCCATCTCACATCAGAACTCGCAAGCTCCATGAGGAATTAATCATTACATTTCAATAGTGACCAACAGTCTTTAGATTTAGCAAATTTTACTTTACAACCCTTTTTTTTGAGTTGTGTCTAAAGACACATTTTTCATTTGTTTTTAGGGCTTTGCATTTCAACAAGATAGAATTTACAGCACATAATGCATGTAATGATGGTAGACACATTGCTTCAAGTTTTAGCTGACACTCTTCAGGATAACTCAGAGCCGAGACACATAAAACATGGGATCCATCATGCATAGGGGTCAAAGTGGGGAAAGTGATCATCAATCTCATAAGTCTTGATCACGCTAATGTCATGGGATAAAGATCAATCATGGATGAACTGGACGGACGAGGACAAATGACATATGGAACTAGAATAGCACTAAGGTCTAACATTTGTATAAAGCATGGCATTAGCAACAATCTTCAATATTAGGTCCTTTGATTAGTCTTAGCACAAGTTCAAGCATTAATACACCTATAGGCATAGGTCACCATGATCATCCTAACAAAACAAGCCTAGGTGTTTGACATACATCATAGAGAAAAATCAAGCCAGGGAAACATATACTTGATCTCACCACATATACTTGTCTCCATCTGATAAGGCCCCTCTATAGTTGTGTGTACCATATATGATCTGCTACTCTGCTCAAATGAACTAGGTCATCAAAAGCATCTCAATGGACTAATGAATCTCAGGAAAGGAAACTCCGTTGAACAAGGCTCTGAAATGGTTGAGGCTTTAATGATCCCTGCTAAAACCCCATGTGAAAAATAGCTCGGAATAGAATAAGAGATAGTCCTGTATGCTGCATCATGGTATCCCAACTGCAAATGTATATGTGATAACAGTTCCATGTATTATTTGTCCATATTCGTCCAATTCACCCATAATTGATTTCCTCCCATGACCTATTGTTGATTGAGACTTGTGAGATTAACGATCTTTTTTCCCATCTTGACCCTTGTGCATGATAGACTCCATGTTTTTCTATGTCTCTCATTATGAAGTATGTAGCTTGGTCAGTGTGGCCAAGTTCATCGGATGGTTTTCCTTTAGTCCTCAAAACAAGTGCTACACCCTACAATGTCTTTAGACACTAAAGCATTGGAACGCATAAATGTTATATCTAAATGATGCAAAGTATGAATGTTATAAATTAATCAGTGGCCAAAGGATGAGCACTCATCCATCGTATGATGTAAGGCTCATTTCTCCCCACAAGTTCAACAGGGTGAGGCAACCCCGTTGAGGCTATGGATGCTCGTTGGAAATGGGGCTAGGCCTCAGCGATTTTCTAGAGCCGATAAGGCTTTCCAGGGCACCTGCTTTTGAAGGCTGGTTATTATCTTATGTTAAAGTTAAATGTTGTTTAAAAGTCAATGGTCAAAAGATGAGCACTTATTCATTGTATAATGTTCGACTCATTTTCCCTTACAGGGAAACAGGGTGGGGCTGACCTGTCAGGGTTATGCCTTTGTCATTTTCTAGAGGCCCAAAAGGATTTCTAGGGCACCTGCCTTTGGAGGTTGACTAGTGTTCCAAATTGCTAAATTTTTGTTTAAATGGAAACTTGCTAGAGCCTGAAGGAAACAAGCCTAAGTACTTTATCCATTTGTGAGACACCACCATCCCCTATTGTTATTTGTCATGTATATGTCATTTTGGTTGTGTGTATTTGTCATCATTCAGAGAGATCACATGGTCAAAAACAACTAGAGGTCATCACCCAGCACTAGTAAATTGTTTAAACTTCGTAAGTATGGCATATACAAGAGACTTCCAAAAGATTGAATGATTCTTCAAAGACACAAGTGTATCTTACTGGATATTATTATTATTATTATTATTGTCACCATGATTTTGAGTGGCATAATTTAGGCTGGGTTTTAATATACATCTTGGAGGAGTTCTTACCTTGGATGCATGTAGGTTCAGTTGAGTTCATCATCTCACCTTCAGTTTGGTTATTTTGACCTAGTAAACCTAGTTGACCAAGTCAAGCATGGTTCCCAAGGCAGTGGATAAAAATTTGGCAGTGCTTATATTTGCTCCAGACATGCCCAAGACCAATACTGCGGTTTCCGGTTTTTAGAGTTTGGCCTCACATCGCATGATCAGTGATTATTATAACTTTATTATTGGTCAAATTATATTATTATTGCAGTTAGTATGGTTCTCCTAGGGCGCCATAGTGCTCTAGGGGTTATGAGTAGTCACTGGTACCATTCTACTATGTCTTCAGATACTTCTCTGTAGTCAGTTTTCCCCAGTTCTCAGCTTGAATGAAGTTATGATGATTTTTACGATTTTCAAAGGATGTACCATCACAAAATGAACTAGGAAATCACTGAAAAAAATTGATTTGGCTTGTGTGGTCAAGGAAATGGAAAGATAATTTCTCTAGGTGATTTGTTATGGCTCTCCGGACACTTCCACAACAGTTTCAGTCAATTTAATGTCTGGGATTATTTATTTGGCTCTTCTAGGGAGGACGTCCCCCATAGGGCGCCCCTCACCTCGGTGATATGATGTATGGCATTGTTATATCTTATGTTATGATGTTGTAATGGGTCCTAGGGAGAATTGAGCCCCTAAGGTGACCCCCTTGATGTATTATCATGTTATATCTTATGTTATGATGTATTTTGACTTACACAAGGCGTCCTTGGGAAAAAAGTGCGTGCCCCTTGATCTAGTCAAGCTAATCCATCTATTGATCGATGTAAAAGAGATCTCCACCATTGATGATGTTATAATATCAATCGTTGGATGAAAAGTAAGTTCGGGTTTGCATCTATAAAAAGCTATATAAAGAAGAGACCCCCCCTCCATTTTAAACCATGAGCTTTGGCATTAGAACTTCTAAATAAAGAGAATTTTCTGAGATCAAATACTTGTGTCTTTGCGGATGAATGAATGTGATGATGATTGAAATTGTTTCTCTCTTGCACTGATTTAGCTGCATAGTTTCTTGTATCTTCTTGTACCCATTTCGATTTGCAGGTGAAAGAGGCAAATTGGTGGGGGGACTCACCTTGACGTCATTCTTCAGTTTGGTTTTATCAGGGAGTGGTTACTTCTTTATAACTCTCCATTTCTTTATATTTTACTTCTTATTTGCAGATCTCGATCTTTATTGTTTCACTTACTGGTTTTCCCTTTGTGTGGCGGGAAAGGACGCTAGGGTCATTAAGCAAAACATGTTCATCAAGAACTTGTCCATATCTCTCATTTGATCTATGAGGAAGCAATTCTCATCATCCAGGAAGGTATCCACAAATTCCAGGTGAGTTTCTTAGCCAATTTTCTCTGTTTAATTTTGCAGGCATTGCCCATCAACAAATTTCACTGAAAAACCCTTCGTAGAAAGTAGGAAAAGTCACCGGGGCATATTTTATTTAGAAAATTAAAATTTGGCGATCTGGGTTTTGACGACCATCATCCGAGACTCCCGAGTCTTCCTAGGCATCACCCTTTGACTCCATTTATCCATTGGATTGAAGCACTAGTCTTTTGTGCAAAACACCCTCTCCTTTGCTAGTGATTTTATGAGTTTTATGTGTTCTGGCTTTGTTTGGATCTTGCATATTGACATACCTGTCATCCAAGCAACAAACCAAGTGTGTTAGAATCCCTAATTTACTATCAAACCTAACCTAGGGCATTTCCCTAATTTTACATTTAAATCCCCCTAGGGTTTCGACTTTAATCATTTGAATTAACATACAAATCCTAGATCTGTTAATTTAATCCATAAGCCACTAAGTAAATCAACTTGAGTAACACTTTCGACATTGGTTGTAATGTTCCGTTTTTTATAAAAGTGAATAAATGAGGACTAATAGCACTAGGAGTAGAAAGGTACAACAATTCAGTATTATTAAGTCATCAATGTAGAAAGAAGGCCATCAGAGTTTGTATTCTAAAGCATGCGGAGCATGCAGGCCTTGTTCAGTTAGTATTAAAGTTAACATCAAATTAGAATTGCATACATGCAAAAGTGAAGCATAAAACCTAAAAGTGACATGCAAACCCTAAAAGCATACGAAGATCTATTTAAGAAGGGTTATGGGACTAAAGGAGATATCTATTGTTATTGTGGATTGATTTTGGAGTTTCGAGCAGCAACACAGCGTGCAGCCGCGACAGTTGGGGTTGGAGACAGTGTCTTTAGCTAGCGAGGGTTCGGCAGTGAGATATCTACCCTAGTCTCTTATTGGGATAGATCATCCAGGTTAATCCATTGCATCCATTATATACTACAGTATTCAGAGATCCAACAAATTCCGAAGGGTTATTAGTAGATCCACGTTTTGCAGCCAGAAGTAGCAGGGAAAACACAGAAGGATTCGCTGGGACCACAAAACCTCGTCTTTCCTCCGCATGTTAGCTTTCTCTTTCTTAGCAAGCCTATCCTATGGTATGCAGTGATTATCAACCATCAGTTTGCTCACCTAAAGCAGCTATTAGCCAAACAGATCGGTTGGGGGCGTGAGCAGCAAAACTGCTAATCAATTCGCTAGGGCACTTAGAGGCAGCGAAACCTCCGCATGTTCCAGGCCATCTCTCCGACATCAGCAAATTGACAAGCTCAAAAAGTTTCAGCCCAAACGGACCTCTCCTCCTACAAAAACGTCACCTTCAGTCCGGAGGGTTTTTACGGTACTACGGGGCAGTAACACCAGAGGAAAAGAGCATTATTAGACCACTCATCCGGATCCTTATGCATGCAGCTATCTCTGGAGTCATTATCAGCCAGAATATCAGTGGTAAGTGTTAATTTCTCTCTGCAAAACCCTATCCCTAATTCAGCTATATTTTAGGGCATTTTTGCATGGCGAGTTTGCATGCACAGTTATTTTGCAAATTTGTATGAGATTGGGTGTGCTAGTCAGCACTATCATAGAACATTAGAGAATATCAGTATTTGGGATATTACAGTGGTATCAGGGCATGCTCCTAGCCAGCTGTGGGCATGTAAAAGTGTAAATGAATTCAGAAAACCCATACAACATTACTTACCGGAGACAGAGGTTTAGAAACAATGATAGAGGAGAAGAGGAGTTAGAAGACATAGAGTTGGGGGATAGAGAGTATCAGTTCGGAAAGGGCAAAGAAACAATGGTCGATGATCATAAAACAACTTTCAATAGTCTCATATCAGCCATAAGAGAAATCACTACTGGGCAAAAAGAAATGATGAGTACCTTCAGGCAAACGACACAGAAAAATGGACCCACCCCACACAGTCCCTTGTTTCCCAATAGTGATAGAGTATCCACCAGTAGTAGTGGGGAGCACTTACATACCAACATGCAAAGCCATCCCCATATATACAACAAGCCTTCCCGACCTACCATGCCTCAATTCTTAGATAGTCCAACTGCAGTGCCTCTAGCACAAATAGAACCAGAAGAATCCATGACTGCCTATTTGAGAGAGTATAGAGCTTTAGGAGATGACTTCCATTCAGCCATGACCTTCACTGACTTCTGCCACTTTAAAAGTAAGAACAAACCCAGATCTTACAATAGGCCATTCACCCAGAACTATGAGTTACAGCGCACCGTAGGGAAACTGACTATCCCTACCTTTGAGGGTACCCGGGGTGGCCCAGCTCGGAATTGGGTGCAGAAGTTGGATACATACTTCCAGCTCAACCCCATGATTGAGACAGATGCCATTAAATTGGCTACTTTGCATTTGGATGGAGAAGCCCATGAGTGGTGATACCACGGGTTAGTGACACTGGGTCATAATACCATCACATTGTACCCAGATTTTACACAAAGGCTTATTGAGCGGTTTGATCGGAAGGACCCTGAGGTACACTTTAGAGAGCTAGCACAGCTCAAGCAGACAGGTAGTGCAGATGCATTTATTTTAGAGTTTCAGAGGATAACAGTACATGATGAGAATGTGCATGAGGATATAGCATTAGAGCCATCCTACGAGTCTAGCGACACTAGCACATTCAATAGTCAGATTGTGGACAAGCAGTGTGATGGGTTGGAGTTGGCACACTCTTCATCACCTACAGCAGGAGTCCAGACAGCTATGACAGGCGAGATACATGAGGTGCAAGGCAATGAGCACAACAATCGAGACAGTTGGAGGTTAGGGAGAGTCTATATAGGCATGAGATAGAGCTTCCAAATGATAGTCATCGATAGAAGATTGAACATGTTAAAGAATGCATTCTAGCAATGAAAGAGAGGACCAGGATACTTCGGGACACCATATTACAGCGAGATGTTGAGCTTACAGCTCTTCGAGTTGTATGTACCAAGTCAACGGTCAAGATTTCTAGTATCGAAGAGCAGTTAGATTCCTTGATGGGGAAGCAGAAGAAACATACTATTGCATTTCAAAGTAGTCCTCTTCAGTAGTACATAGATAAGGCTTGCAGTAGCTTGAGTTCACATTTGCATAAAGGAGGATGGTTTTTACAGGTTGGCCAGGATCGAGAAATTGGGCAATAGTATATGAGCATTCCAGTTGAAATCAGAAGGGCAGAATGTCAGCTTAGTAGGAATATTCCTTGTGATGGTGCTTATGGACAAGGTCCTTTTCGGGGGTTGGATTGGAAAGAGATTAAGAGTTGGTGTCCTATTGACTAGGCGATTCTTGGGAAGACATTCCTAGCCAAGGGTATAGTCCCACAAGAGCCTTCGAATATTTGGGATGAAAGATGCACAAGTTTGCATTGGGATCCAGGTGGGAGACCTTATGAGGGACGGATACAGTGTTTATTGATGGCATTACTTGGGAGTCCACAAGATGCTCCTTTTGTCGATACTACGCAAGGTAGCGGAGGATGCATTTTGACCTCTGCAATTCTCAGATTGAATTGGGACCTTGGTATTATAGTGACTGGCAGTTTAGTGATTGCTAGAGGATTCTTTCAGGAGGTCTCCTATGATGGTACTTCGTTTACACCGTGGTTAGTCACTCTACTTATAGGAGGCTTCCATGGGACATTTTGTGATGGTACCATGCACTGCAGTGCTTTGAGCAAAAGGTGCTATAGATCTCCTAGGATAATTTGGGACCCTGGGATCGTCCCCGGATTCAGTTGGTCTAGTTTGATTGATTGTGGAGTTGCGTTGGCATTGCTTGAGGACAAGCAATCTTTGGCGAGGGAGGACTGTAATGTTCTGTTTTTTATAAAAGGGAATAACTGAGGACTAATAGCACTAGGAGCATAAAGGTACATCAATTCATTATTATTAAGTCATCAGTGTAGAAAGAAGGCCATCAAAGTTCGTATTCTAAAGCATGTGGAGCATGCAGGCCTTGTTTAGTTAGTATTAAAGTCAACATCTAATTAGAATTGCATGCATGCAAAAGTGATGCATAAAACCTAAAAGTGACATGCAAACCCTAAAAGCACATGAAGATCTATTTAAGAAGAGTTATGGGACTAAAGGAGATATTTATTGTTATTGTTGATTGATTTTGGAGTTTCGAGCAGCAGCACAGCATGCAGCCACGACAGTTGGGGTCAGAGACGGTGTCTTCAGCTAGCGAGGGTTCGACAGTGAGATATCTGCCCTAGTCTCTTATTGGGATAGATCATCCAAGTTTATCCATTGCATCCATTATATACTACAGTATTCAGAGATCCAACACATTCTGAAGGGTTATTAGTAGATCCATGTTTTGCAGCCGGAAGTAGTAGGGAAAACACAGAAGGATTTGCTGGGACCACAAAACCCAGTCTTTCCTCTGCATGTCAGCTTCCTCTTTCTTAGCAGGCCTATCCTACGGTATGCAGTGATTATTAGCCATCAGTTTGCTCACCTGGAGTAGCTATCAGCCAAACAGATCAGTTGGGGGCGTGAGCAATAGAACTGCTAATCAATTTGCTAGGGCACTTAGAGACAGCCAAACCTCCGCATGTGCCAGGCCATCTCTCCGGCATCAGTAGACGAACAAGCTCAAAAAGTTTAAGCCCAAACGGACCTCTCCTCCTACAAAAACGTCACCTTCAGTCTGGAGGGTTTTTATGGTACTACGGGGTGGTAACATCGGAGGAAAAGAGCATTATTAGACCACCCATCTAGATCCTTATGCATGCAACTATCTCTAGAGTCATTATCAGCCAGTATATCAGTGGTAAGAGTTAATTTCTCTCTGCAAAACCCTAACCCTAATTCAGCTATATTTTAGGGCATTTTTGCATGGTGAGTTTCCATGCACAGTTATTTTGCAAATTTGTATGAGATTGAGTGTGCTAGTCAACACTATCATAGAACATTAGAGAATATCAGTATTTGGGATATTACATCGGTAGTTACCCTCCACTTAAGTATTCCTAAAATTGATGCTTCATCCTTAAATCTAGGGTTTATAGCTTTCACCTTACATATTCTATGTTGTTAGTTTGATCTAGTGATTTAGCTTTAGGTATTTCCTTCTAGGATAGGTCTGGGTCTACCCCTTTGTCACTTGGGCTTTAGTGGCATAAAGCGAAGGATATCTCAACCTATGTGACAACCTTTCCATTATCGAGGGTTGGGGTATTTGTAGGTCACGACTTTGGTTGCCTTCTCCCTCTTCCATCCTGAATAGGATCACTCCAAGGGGAAACTACAAGATTTGTGATAACATTTCCCTAAGCTAATTTGCTATTGAGAATTCCTTCCATTGGATTGCATTTAAACCACCTAGGTAGACCCTAAGATGATCCACTTAAACATAACTCAATAGCTATTTCATTGAATCTAAGAAACCTTCATCAGGTATTCTTCATTTACCATTCATTAAATCCTCAGTAGTGCCTTGTAGCTTAGAAAAAGGGTATAGCATCTTGTCGGGCTTGGGTCACCTCCTGTGGCTAGTCTAATTCACCACAAGTGGATTGGGAAGCCTAAAGAGAGAAGAAACCTACTTGACATGACAACCAATTACATCTTTGGCGCTTCTTAGGCTTCATGTTCTTAGTGACTATCATTGTCCGCCATCTTGGATAGGATCAATTATTTGGGTCACTATAGAAATTATGAAAACAAGTTTGTAAGAGCAATTTGCATATCTACAGAGATGTACAAACCACCAATAGTTTCATAAACCATGAGATTCAATATTTTTTCTAATTCCTTGCTTCAACTACATCTTTGTTATTGCTTAGCCTTTGGGTGCCTCTGCATTTTTGTAGAGGGTAACCGCTACTTCTCATGTGAATGAACTTGATCATTTCAAGTTCCAACTAACATCAAACTTTCGAAGTATTTGGTATTTTGGATTTGATGTTGTTTATGATCCTAAATTTCTATATCAATCAATAGGAATAATGTAAGATAGCTATAAATATGAGACATGAATTAGAGTTGTTAAGTATTTTAGTACTGGTGTAGAAACTTGATAGATCCATGTTTATTTATTGAAATACACTGGAAGCTTTTATTTTGAGTCTGAACAGAGCTAAAGAGCTAAGAGTCATGAGCCCTCTTAAAATTTATAACCTTGAAATTTTTAAAAATGGCATGATTAATAGATTCAATTGTTTTTTAATTGTTGGTAGTTTTTTGGCACGAGAATCAATGATAAATTCAATTAATTTTTGGCATATTTCTTATGATTTTGGGCCCCACAAGGCTGGGATCTTGTGGAAATTTTCTGCTTGTCAAGGAGCTTCTGGAAGCTCCTAAACAGATTGGGAGGTTTTTACAAGCTGCAAAAAAAATGGAGTGGCCAAAGCATGTTCCCAAAAAGCTCCCAAGGTCCCAACAAAAAAGGAGTATTTCTTACGAACTCCCAAGCTCCCAGGAGCAAGGAAACGTTGGGTATGGGTTGCTCAATACCCGGGAACTATGATATAAAGCACACCCACATAGATCCATCTTAACTTGTGATCTTTTAAACATTGAGATTTGCATTTCAGTTATTATTTAGATTCGTGTCAATGCTTAATAGATCCAAAGTTAAAATGGATTTATGCTTGTGATTATTTAAGTAACAAGTTAGCTTATTACATTTTCCTTGTAAATAGATTGAAATATTGATTTGCATGTAATTTAGATTTGGCTATACATATGCGAAAACTTGCTACTAAATTAAATATACGATGCTTAAGCATATTATGCACTGAAAGAGATACAAAGTATAATTTCTGCCTATGCAGTATGTAGTCTGTATGTATTTGACAATTTATTACATGGAATTTGCATTGCAGAGTTAAAGAGAATTTATTAACTTTCCTTTGTTTCAGCATCCAGACATAGCTGAGTGCTGTGTCCTTGGTTTATCAGATACAGACTACGGTGAAATCATATGCGCAGTAATGGTGCTAAAAGGTGAGGCACAGAAAGCAGCAGACGAGTCAAAACCAGTTTTCACTATTAAGGATCTTCAAAAATGGGCCAAAGGAAGAATTGCTCCATACAAGGTTTGCTTTTTTCCTTCCATAAATTTTTTCATCCTCTGTTTGTAAATTAAATTACTCTTCTTTTTGTCTTTACTTATCTTGTTTCTCAAAATTCTTTTCCTCTTTCTTTATCTTGTCTCTCAATGTTCTTTTCTTTCTTTCCATGTATTTGCGATTGGTAATTACAATTTACTCTCAAGTTATGAAAAAAAAATCCATTTTTTCATCTCATTGCTTATGCATATTACATATCGAAGTTTATGCCAGCCAAAATTCGTGTTCACTTGTATTATTTGTCTACCACGATGACACATCAACTAGGACAACAAAAGATGAAAGTTGAATGTATTTAGTAGGCAGTATTTCTGGAACCACGGTCGATAATAAATGTTTTCTATAAGTTTTCAAGTGCTGTTTCTACATGCAGATTCCTCAAAGACTGCACATATGGGAATCACTGCCTCGTAATGCTATGGGCAAAGTAGGTTGCCTCTTCCATCTTAGTAGTGCCTGCTCAAGTTTGTATTTCTCCTTGCAATTCTAGAAATAAGATTGCTCTTTAACTTGCATCTACAGAAACAGGATTGCATTTTCATTTTATCATTAGAAGTTTAACAGTCCTAACAATTTATGGCCAATATTACACAGGTGAATAAGAAAGAACTGAAGCAATTATTACTAATTGCGTGACTACTTTGGTAATTGCAATTCTTTATTTTTAACTATCTTCAGCTACCATTTATTTCAGAAATTTGTCTATGCTGATTCATGGCTGACTACTTAATTTTAACCTTATTCATTGTTTTGCTATGTTGTATAGCTTTAATGAACATAAAGAGGATGGCTTCTTGGTTTCATTGGAAATTAGAACTTTTGGTCTCTTTGGGCAGGCGACCTGCACTGTGCTCAGCATGTCTCTATTGTGCAAATTGAAAGAAAAGCTAAAGGAACATCTTATGGGAATCCATCTCGATCAACTATATGACAAATATTCTGATAAAGGAAATTCTTATGAGTTAGAAATGACATAATGCATATAAAGAAAATCAATCGAGTAGAAAAAGAGGAAGAATTTGTATCTCACTTGAACAGCAATTGGTTTCTCAAGTCGTTTTTAAATATAAGGGTTTTTACTAGAACTGTATCGGGAGATTATTGAAGATGTATATTTGCATCTCTCTATGTACACTAAATTACAGAGGATACTATACATTACTTCCAGCTCTGTTAGTTTTAGAGTAAAGTTTAGTAAGGTTAGTCAGGGAAGACAGCGGCCAATGATATTGCAAACTGGGGGTTCCGTTTCCCAATTAAAGAACGGATCTAATTGTTAGGATCTTAGTCACTGCATTTGGAGATCTTTTTTAAACCAAGAATGATTATGAAATTTGCCTACTCTCGAGTATGTGCAAATTAATGGAGAATTTATTTGGAATTCAAAAAAAAAATCATTGAGATATATGCTTTTTGTTTTCAATTTAAAAAAATCATTGAGATATGCCAGTAGCAAAGTCCCTGATTTTGAAAAATAATTAAAATAAACATTTTTCCCAAGATAAGTAGTAAAATTATTGAAATTAACATTTTGTCTAAGATAAAATGTTTTTCTAAAAGTATATGTTGTATTCTAAAAGCATATGTTGTATTTTTTGAATAATTTTTTTAGAATTTAATATATTTATAGAGATTAGTCGTTAATGTAAATGAAATAAACTTTGGATTTTTTTTTGATTTTTTGATTTTTTTAATATTTTTGTTCTCAATTGTATTTAAAATTTAAATAAATTGTTAAAATTACTGAATTTATTAATGCATTCAAAAACATGAATTTTAATTTAAATTTACAACTTAACTAAAACAGGGGAATGCAGTGATGTGACAGATCGATTACAAGATGAGAGGAACAACAGGCAAGGATAGGTAGTAAGGCACGAGGAACGAGGGACGAGCTACTCAACCGGTAGTTCTAGGAACGAGAACTATTTATTATTCCTAGAACTACTATTAATACGCCCCTTTGCCCTTGGTCGATAACAATCTATCCACTTTAAGCTTGCAGCTTGCTTTTTCCCCAGGAAAGGAGCATCAGTGCTGGTACCTACTCCTCCAGCAGCCCTCCAATGATGAATATATATAGAAGGAGAGGGTGGCAGGGCTCCGCAGGACATATGGAGCACCACCTTTATAGAATATAGAAGCTATCGAAGTTTGTTGGAGCACAGCACCACCTCTTCGAGAGTTGCTGGCTAGCGGACTTCGTAACTGGCTAATTATATAACTGCTGGCTGGTCCAAGACACTCGGGCGGGCTAGGAGAGAGAGAAAAAACCAATCGGTGGAATGCTTTTACTTTTCGATATAGTATGAACTTGATGATAACACAAAAAATTCAAATTATTTAATATTGAAATTGTTTTATTAGATTAAAATTGATTATAAAAAAAATATAGTACGAGGCAATCCAAATAAAAATTCAAATTATATAATATTTAAAATATTTTATTAAATTAAAATTGATTGTAAAATAATATGATCTTAATCATACTCGGATGTGGGTGTCCATATGTCCAATTGACAGTGCAGAGCGCCTCGGGTCGAGAGTCGGTAACGTGGCACCCTACATGTAGGGACATCAGAACTCCTCCCCCCCTCGACGCAATTAAGGCCTCTTCATTGCGAGGAAGAGAGCGTCTTGTCTAGTGAAGGTAGAGGGATCCTGCAGTTCATGGTTTCGTCCTGCAAGGAAGAAGTTGTCCCGTCTGGTGATGGAAGGGCCACACTGCAATAACTCTCCTCTCATGGCCTCAGAGCTGAAGTGTTTGGTCGACAGGTTAAAGGAGCGGAAAGAGGATGTGCAATGCCTCATTCTCCCACTCCTGGTTCTGATTAGCAACGACTTCTTTCAGCATTCTTCTGGTCTGCCCATTTGGGTTTCTTTGTAACTTAGCCCTCTGATTCCTAGCTTGCTCCTACAACAACATTTTACGCCCTTGGCTCTGGCTTGCGGGGCGTGTTCTTAGCCTCCTTCTGCTCCGTTCATCAGGGTTTCTACGCAGTTGAGGCATCCTGCTCCAAGTTTGCACCTGCAACATCATATTCAGCTCACCATGTCTTGACAACGTAGAACCCCTTGTTGTAGTAGTGGTGGACGAAGTCATGCCCAGCATGGTATAGGTATGCTGACGAAAGAAGGGTACGATATTGGTGTTTCCATGTCGATTAGAGCATTGATTGATGAATGAGAATCTTTCTTGGTCATCGAGCATTTGGCTAGGTGTAGAGGGGGTGGCCAAATAAATCATTACTAGTTAATTAAAAACATGATGGGTACCTTGATGGAGGAAATGTCGAGTAATTAGAATTATACTCGAAGTTTTGTGCTCTCTGCCAAGAGCAAGTTGATTGAACTGGACGCCCAACTCAACAAGTTGGATGCTACCTCTACTTGGAAGCGCTTGGCCATTGGGCTTTGCACCGTGAGTAACACAGAAATGGGGAGCGGCAGTGCCACTAGGGGACTCTCAATGGAAAGGAGCTCGGTTCCTGCATCGACAACGATGATGAACGCCCCCTTTCCGGTGCCAACCACCATCACGTCGATGATCAACAAGCACATCCGCGAAAACGAGGAGCTTGTCTGTAAATCTTCTCCACTTCTTGCCAAGTTGCTTGATTCGACTTCTGATGAAGACTTCTATGGTGGCTGCCCCATCCTGGAGGAAGTCTCCCCCTAGTCTGTTGTTGATGAGGACTCTGAAGCTGGCTCAGCCACCTACTAGTTCCATTTGCTATTTTAAGTTTTGTTGCTTTAATTTGCTTTCTAGGCTCTTGTTTTATGATTACATTAACAATGTAATTGTCAATTCCGTGCCTATAGTTTGGTCTCCATTTGTTGATGGATTGTTTTGGCATATACTCTAAGACAGATTCGCAGTTTTAACTGGTTGGGGTGGTGGTTTCATTGTTTCAGACCACCCCAAAGACCTCTCTGTGATGTAAATTTTGTTTCCGCTGTTTAATATATTTGCAAACTTACAAAAAAATTATGATCTTGATTATAATAAAAAGAATCTAGAATACTATCGAAATTTAGTATATAAATATCACTTCAAGTTATTAATTTATTAATTCATTTCCTTTGAAAATGTTTCTAATATACATTTAATAGTAATTGTAATTATTAAATGTAATTATTTAATTGTATTTTTTTTCAAAATTAATATGAAACAAGTTTTTGAAACATAAATTGTAAATTTTGGTCATACAAGTAAAAATATTTAATAAAAATTTCCAAAAATAATTATCTTTAGTTGTTTTGGTTTAAAAAAAATACTTGAGCTTTTATCTTTATTTATTTATTTATTCAAGTTTTTAGGTGCTACTAGAGCTAGTCTATATAGCTCTCTCAAGAAATTGACATATATAGCTTTCTCAAAAAGTTTAATAAGGAAAATTAATTTGACGAAATTATAATGATTATTCTGAATTGTTTATACTCTTAAATATAAAAAAATTGAAGCATTTTAAACTATTTCCATGTAAATTTAAAAAAAATGGTTTTAAATAAGTCTTATCCACTAATTGAATTTGCAACAAATGTGCCATGCCCCATTTTTTCTTAAACGTCGATAACTTGGTAACATAAACTCCAATCATGTGTTCAAAAACACCACTAGTTTTAAATAATACAAAGTTAACGCTAGAAGAATAAATTTGAAAATAGAATTATTATCCACATTTTTGTGGCAAGCTCATTTTGAAAAGCAATGCTTCTAGCATTTTTGGTCAAAAGCTTTTATCAATTACATAATTAAATATTACAAATTTTTTTATGTGAATCCACCCAAGCTTTATGGCCTTTAAATTAGAAGCGTCTCATGCTTTTCAGCAAATAACTATACACAATCGCATGTTTACAGTCAATATCAAACATACAGAAACAAGTATAGATATAAAAGTATGAGTGCATGTAAGAATGGGTCATAAGCATAAGTTCCATCATCTCAACAATCCAAAACTTTGAGGACATAAAAATGATGAGCAGAAAAACATTTAGACCAGCATATGTTTTTGGAAATAACATATGGACGACATAAGACCTGGAAATAACAACCATCTGTATAATGAAAATATTAAAAAAATGAATGTCTATCAAAACATACTAGCCTAAACCTCCCCTTCAACCTCTTGCACCAGCATTGATTAATTATGGCCATTTGAAAGCAAGAGCATTGTATAACCATAGACTTCAGCTGCATTAATGGAAACTAAAACTAAATCCATATTTGGAAAGGAATGAAGAAAAAAACAGAAACTATTGTTGATAAGGACCAAGTAAGAAAACAAAATAAAATTACTAAAAGCAAGAAAGCTTTCCTTCTTGCATTCATGGAAGTTTCCGAGGAAACTTTTATTTTCAAATTTTATTCTCAATTTTCATGGTATGGCATCAATCATAATTGAAAGAAATTGGTGTGAGAATTAAAAAAAACAAAACAAAACAAAACTTTAGATGCACTTTAGAAATGTTGAAATATTAAAATTCTTCTATGAAATTAATGAAAAGAACGAAAACAATAATGCTTGGACTAAAAAAATGAAATCATAAATTTATTAATTTCCATTCATTAATATTAATAAAAAAATTTTATAACATAAACTTTTTTGTTTGCTATTAAGTATAAACCAGCATAGATACATCTTAAACTTGGATCTAGAAAGCACTGAGAGGGATCCAATTTCTTTAGGTGTAAGTTATTTTTATCTTAAATTTTTAAATGTTTATAAAAAATTACACCTCAAACATTTTGATCCCTCTTTAGTGTCTGTGTTTAACATGGATCTTTTAAATACTTTTTATTTAGTTTTATTGATTGGTTTTTTATTATTTGATAAATTAGNTACACTATATAAATATATGAATCCACAATATATATATATATATATATATATATATATATATATATATACTATGTCGGTTAACATAATATTTTTTTATGTCGGCTAGCATAACGTGACTAACGTGACAGGATCTCCCCCATACTGGGCTGAGAGCACCTCGCTTCTCTCGGTGCAACAAGAAGAATGGTGAAGGCATCTAATAGGAAGTATGAGATTTTATGGGGAAAATAAAAGCTTTCCTTTTTAACTTGTTTCATATATGAGTTTTATTTTTTTCTCAATGTATTTGATCTTTATTTATATGGTATAGCACCAATCAACTTTTGAAAATATGTCAATAGAATTTAAAAAAAATATAAAAAATAACTAAAACTTAAGTTGAAATTTACACATATTGAAAAAATTAAATTTACTTGCATAAAAATAATAGAAAGATGTGAAAACAATATTCTCTACCTATAGCAGGGACTAAAAATGATATATATATATATATATATATATAATGAATTACATGTTTTCGAGCAATATATAATGTTATAAATTGTTATGTTTTCAATCAGTTATAACAAATTGTGAAGTTGTGTTGGAGCTCTTTTTACTTGACATTGCCAATGTAAGTTTGAAGTTTGATCACATCATCCATCTGCATAGAAAGAATAACAATAAGAAAGTAATAAGAAAATGACCCAAATGAGTGAAATGTTTTCTTGAAATGTCGTCCAAGAAACTTTTCATATGCAATATTACCAAAATAAACTAACAATATGTATGTAAAAACCTTCATTCTATCAATTTGTTATCAAACTAAACACATGTATGTAAAAATATCCATTCTATCAATTGTGACAAAATTTGATGAGTTCCAAATGCCAAATTTTATTATACTATTTATTTTTTCATCGGTGATATATTTTTATTCAAACGCAAGCTTGAACCAAGTGACCTAGTGGATGTATGTTGCTCTTTATACTTTTCATTAATGTTGTGTAGAATTCTATTTAGATAGTTATAATGTGAAGTAAATGATGAAAAACATTTTTTCTTTTTCTTGGAGTATCCAATGTACAAAGATATTAGATCTAATTTTTAAAATATTGTAATAAAATCCAGTTTTATTTTATAATGAAAAAAAAATTGGAGTGTCTAACCAACAAAGATATTAGATCTAATTCTTAAAAATATTGTAATTAATCGAAATTTTAATTTATTAACCCTTAAAAATAAGAAGGAACTTAGAAGTTTCTTTTGCAAGTTATTCAATCATAGAAAGAGCATAATAAGTCAAAGTAATTAATAGATTCAAGAGTGAATTAGGTCTAATCCTAGCGGTTGTGGGATGGAGTGTTATCCTCTTTAATCATCATCATCATCATACCAAAGTGGAACTTAATCATCATCAATAAAATGCTAGTACTAATGACCCTCTTCCATAAGAAGATGGCTTCAAGATATTTGATTTTATTATGCTTAAATCTACCAAACAAGAAAATTACGTAAATTAGTATATTCTATTTGTAAGCATTCTTTATTTCATTTTTTTAACAGTTCATGATTATTTTGGAAAGAAGTATATATATATATATATATATATATATATATATAACTTTCTTTCATTATTGTTAAAAAGTAATCCACTGACTCATAGATTTCTTGGGATTTATTGTTAGCTCATCCTTTAAAACTTACACCATGCAAATGGGACGAACCACGACAAGAATTGAAATTTGTGAATTAAAACTATGTTGACTTCAATGGTGGGCCAATGCCATGTTGGTTATATGATTGGCTAACCAACCACACTCACCTACTTTCCCATTAAAGTTCTATCATTAAATAAGAAGGATGAGCAGCAAAGCTGCATATTCTTTGTCAATGAACTTGTAACTTGAAATGCAATGGGATAGAGATCTCTCATTGTGCACACTGATTTTTTCTCGAAGTCAAGATTGTAAATTGATTTGCAATAAAAATTGTAAATTGACTTGCAATAGAAATTATGCACACCAATTTGTTCATGTACAAAATTATAGAATGCTATCATAAACCTTTAAAAAATTCATACTTTCAATTATAAAATATTATTTTAATATGATGGTGATTATAATATATTATTCATAAAATATCATTATTATATAAGGCTATATAAACTTTTAACTCAAAATTTCATACCTTAAATTACAAAATGGATTTACTAGTAATACAAAAAGGCGTGCGTAAACATTATTTGTTGAATATAAACTATATTTTATAACAGTATCCCTACTTTTAAATGGAATATGCATATGTTCACAACACATATTACCTCACTTTTACGGAAATGCTAATCATAACCAAAGTCATTTTTTATGAAAACAAAACTATGACGAATTGTGTAACTGATTTGTCCAAAAAAAAAGTTGAGTTTAGTGACATTGGCTTCATAATGGTAGAATAAGCGGGTTCGGAAATTGGAAATATATTTTTAATTAATGAAAGCTAGCAACTACCATTCTCTGCAATGTTTCTCAACAAACAATAACTTACTACTGTTGATCCAATTTTATAGAAATGAAACAATATCCCAGCTCAATATTTTTTGGTTATTGTTGACAGTAAACTTGCCCCAATGCATATTTTCTAGCAGGGAGCACATTCTCATTAAGGAGTTTCTCAATGTGCAATAGGATGATCATGAGTGCTTTTATAATATTGATCCCATTGCACATTTTATAAGAGATTCTTCACCCACGTTCACTGTACTGTTGTGAAGTAAACTTAGGCCTAGGTTTGAAGTTCTCATAAAAGCATTAAGAGTGTTGCACTGGGTTGAAAATATTACCAGTATAGATCCATTTTAATTATGGCTCTACCAAGCGCCTAGAGGGATCAAGTTCTCTTGAGATGCAAACGCTTTTTAATTTACAAAAATGTCTAATAAGTATTCCTACTTGGAAATGGTCAACTTGCTTAAGTAATTTCAAAATAGAGTAAATATCAGTAAAAGAATGAGGTGAGTCACATTAATAATCATTTAATCAAATAGTTTTCCAAAAATTGTTTTACTTGTCTTCTTTAAAACTAATAATGAATGTCAAAAGTAAACTAATCCATATAAATTTTTAAAATTTAGATTTAGAGAATAAATTGGAATTTGAAAATCATTTTACCATCAAATGCAGATTTTAAACATTTATCCAAATATTTTTGAGAAATCATTCACTCACATTTAACACCATGATTTTATGTGGAAACCCGAGAGAAAATCATGAAAGCGCTTTTCTTATTAACTAGTCACAATAAGTTATGATTTCATGTCTACACACACAACCCGCATAATTCTCTTCTACCTATATTACAATGGATCTATGCACACGGCTTGTAGATCTTTACAACTTCCATGTGACTCTCTCTTACAACATCTTCATATCATATTTCCTTCATATAACATAACTTCTACACAAATACTCAAAATATCTAGTACTTGCTCACCAACTTATTTCATTCACTACCTTGCTAATTGGGTAACTAGGTGACTTGTTTTTCTTTATAACTAAAAATGAACATTTACATGTTAGGGTTAATCTTGACTAGTGGTTTAAAGCACATGGTTTTAGTGGCCCGTGGTTTCTTGCTAGTTGTATTTTGCCAAAGTAAGGAGGAGAGATGATATTAGTCTTGCCCGACCAATAATAAATCTATTATTGAAGTTTGGTTTTTTCGTACGGGTTTTATTAAATTTTATATGTTCTTGGTTTTATAATTTCTTTTTACTAAAGTCAATTGAATTTTACTACTCACTTTGTAAGATTGTGAGTATTGCCCTAATATGATTGTATATTTATATGAGTATAATATTTTTTATTTTTTTAATTATAAACCCATATGTTATAAGTTTTTTTTTTACTTTTTATCATTATTGTTTTTATTGAGTCAACATGTCTCACATCAGCGTTACAGACTAGACACATCTTACCCACCCATTTGAGCTGTAGAAAACGTCTCTCAAAGCGATGATCTTTTGACACTAGGAAACCTAAATATAAATGTTTTCTACAACATAGAAGATTTGTAAAAATAAATTCTACCAAGCATATGCATCAATTACTCTTTCAGATAAGAGTGCTTATACCATGTTGTTAACAAGCCATGCTTTTTTTTAATTTAACAATGACATCGCACCGACTTGGCATTCCTCTGCAACAACCGTAGGTGTAACACAAGAGTTAGAGCAAGTAATTCATGCTTTAGTACTTCTTTTTGTGATTGTTATCATCATTAATTTGTTAGAGAAATACATTATCATAAATTTGTTAGAGAAACACATTATGTCAGTAATGTTTTGTTGAAGGGATTCATAATAAACCAAGAAGAAATGTTGATGTTCTTATTATTTATTTGTCCCCAAGATTAGATGCAAGCTTGTGTAGTATATCATCTCTTTGGTTCTTGTTTGTAGTCTTGTATCTTACTAGTTATCCTTTATAATATTTGAATTATTAAAATATATTTTAAATCTAAATATGAAATTTAAAGATGAAAATATAGACTAACTTCTTAGTTCTGAGAAAGGGCAAAGCCATGATACTCAATCGAATGAAATGAATGCAACCATAACCATGAAAACTTTCATTGAATTATGCATGCATACATTTTCTATAGCTCACTCACTATAAGAGAATAATATCAATGATAGAAATTCAAATGAGTGCTCATAAATAGAGTGTTAGATAAGGAAAGGACAAGGTTGCGCTCACCCTGTATACCAGAGGAGTGAAGTAGTTTCTCCTGTAAGCTACAGGAAGCTTCCTCCTCTTCTTAAAGAAAAGTTTTTTCAAAGTAAATGTTTGTTTGAAAAAAATTTCTTTTAAGTGACCATTAATTTTTTTTAAGTGGGAGCGTTTTTTTTTTAAAGTGAGCGAAAATTACTGAAGGTTTCCTTTCTACACACTACGAACTAATAACTAAGGTGAACCAAAGGGGAAAAGAAGCTTTTTTTTTAGTATGTATTACTCGAGGTGACAACAATGGAGGTAAGCTTGCACCCCTTGTCGTTAGAAAACAAATAGCCTTAGCCACCAATGAATACCATTAAGAGAAATGTGGAATGTTCAACCATGAAATTGTACAAATGAACCACTGTAGTAACAAGTCTTACCAAAATCCAAGACTTGGTTGTCAACATTAAAAGTAGTGTGCATCATGAATTGGATATGAAACTAGAGTTTCTAAAAAAAAATGGTATGGGGCCAAATGAGGAAATGCTTATGGTAGTAAGTATTGTTCGGAGTAAGGGTGAAAGAAGAGTACAGACCATCTGTTAAAAGGTCCAGTAGAAGAGCCCATAAAACACTCCAAGTTGGATTAGTATCATACCCTTCCTTTTCTTGGAACAATTAAGTAAGAGGTTTAAGTGAGGATTGTTTCGCATTCTTCAGATGAAACCATCTACAATGATTATGTACATGGTATTGCAATATTTTTCTTTCTGTGCATTGGGTTTTGTATGTACAATATTTGACACGGGCCGTGAAGAACCTCAGCAAATCAATATTTTATTATGTGAATGAGTGTTACATATAAAGGAGATCAAAACCATTACCTACAGTTAGATAACGAGATTATTAACTAACTAATAACTGAAATATTATTTACAATGTAATCCCGAAGGATTATTCAACATTCCCCCCTTAATCTGAAGGGACATCTGACATGCCAAGCTGCATTCTAAATTTTTCAAACTTTTCACGGCCCAATGCTTTAGTAAAGATATCTGCAATTTGCTCTGAAGTAGGACGATGTGTCAGATGAATGGTTTTGGCCTCAACATGATGTCGAATCAAGTGATATTTGGTGTTGATATGTTTGCTTCGATCATGGAATTTTGGATTCTTGGCCAATTGAATTGCAGAAGTGTTGTCAACAAAGAGAGGCGTTGAAGTCATTTGTTTCTCCTGCAAGTCTTCAAGTATTTTACGAAGCCAAATGATTTCTTTTGTGTCTTGAGCTGCTGCAACATATTCGGCTTCAGTTGTAGAATCAGCAGGAACAGATTGCTTTCGTGATCTCCATGTGATAGCTATTGATCCAATGTTCATTAAATAACCTGAAGTAGATACCCCATGCTCTTTATCTCCATCAAAATCTGAATCTGAATAACTGGTGAGATGAAAGTCTGAAACTTTAGAATATTTGATTCCATAAGATGGAGTGCCTTTTAAATATTTGAGCACTCGCTTTGCTGCATTCCAACGTCCTTCACAAAGATGATGCATAAACCTGGAAAGTATTCCTACAGCAAAAGTTATGTCAGGACGAGTAGTAGTAAGATAAATTAAACTTCCAACAAGCTGCCTGTACTTTGTTGGATCTTCAAATGTGCTACCTTCATTTGAGGTAAGTTTTAGATTCTGCTCCATTGGTGTTGAAACAGGATTACAATCCTGCATACCAAATTTGTTTAATAACTCTCCAACATATTTTTTCTGAGAAATGAAAATGTGCTTTGGTTTTTGATCTACTTCAATTCCTAAATAATAATGTAATAATCCCAAATCTGTCATATCAAAAACCTTTTTCAACTCTCTTTTGATAGATACTATATAATTGTCATTATTTCCTGTGATAAGCAAATCATCTACATAGACAACTAGATATACAACCGATCTTCCAACTTTCTTGACAAATAAAGTTGCATCATCTAGATTGAAGTTCTTATAATTCAATTTGAGAAGATGCTCAATTAACTTTTCATACCAAGCTCGGGGTGCTTGCTTTAAACCATATAAAGATTTGACTAATTTGCATACCTTCTGTTCTTGGCCTTTGATAGCAAAGCCTTTAGGCTGATCCATATACACATCTTCTTTTAAGTCTCCATTCAAAAATGCGGTTTTAACATCCATGTGATGTATCTTCCATCCTTTTTGTGCTGCTAATGAAAACAAAGTTCGAATGGTGCCCCATTTAGCTATAGGATAAAATGTTTCTGTGTAATCAACACCTTCTTTCTGTGCATACCCTTTTGCTACAAGTCTCGCATTGTGTTTTTCAAGTGAACCATTTTCTTTATACTTATTTTTATATATCCACCTGCATCCAATCGGTTTGGTTCCAATTGGAGGGTTCACCAACCTCCAAGTTCCATTTTTTATGAGAGCATCATACTCTCTTTGCATGGCACTTCTCCATACATCACCATTTACTGCTTCTTAAAAAGATGCAGGTTCATCAAATGCATGAAAGTTTAATTCACAATCTAATGTTACAAAATCATCATACCTTTTAGGAAATGTCTTAGTCCGCATTGATCTACGAACTTCTTCTTGTTGTGGTGTTTGCTCTGTTTCTTCTTTAAGAGCAGGTTCTGCATTATCCATGATACTTAGTTTATCCATTCCATTAACAATATCATCAACTGTCTCATCTTCTGTTTCATCAACTTGTGTTTCATCAACTTGTGCATTAGAAGGAAATTCCAAAACTTGACCTTGACTTAGAACAGGAATCCCCCCTTCAAGGTTTGTAAGTTCATTATCCATTTCATGATAGATTTTTTTAGAATGAAATCTATCAAGCTGAGCAAGTTGTTTATCAGTAGTGAGTGCATCTTTCTCAAACTCAAGAAATATAACATCTCTAGAAACAATAAACTTCCTGTTATCTTCATCATACAACCTATAAGCTTTAGAAGTATTAGAATATCCCAAAAAAATACACTTTTGACTTCTTGCTCCCAATTTATGTCTTTGTTGCTCAGGAATCAAAGCATAACATGTGGAACTGAAAATTCTAAAATTCTTGACAGTTGGAAGATGATCATACCACATTTCATAAGGTGTTTTGTTTTGTAGTGCAGCAGAAGGACATCTATTCTTAATGTAGACAGCACAAAGAACTGCCTCTCCCCAAAACATTAACTTGACATTTTTAAAAAACATCATTGATCTTACCATATTCAAGATTGTCCTATTCATACGTTCTGCCACACCATTTTGCTGTGGATTATAAGGAACAATTGTTTGATGTTTAATACCATTCTCCTGCAAATATTTTTCAAACTCTTGAGATGTATATTCACCACCGTTATCAGTTCGAAGGGTTCCAATAGTAAGTTGAGCTTCATTTTTAATCCATAAGTGAAAATTTTTGAATGTATCAAAAGCTTGAGATTTTGTTTTTTAATAAATAAACCCAAGACATCCTCGTAAAGTCATCAATGAAAGTCATGATATATTTGTTACCATTTGCTGATGGAATGGGCATGGGCCAACATAAATCTGAGTGAACAAGACCAAGCTTTCTTGAAGCTCGAAACATAGAATCATTAAAAGGTTGTTTACTGTGCTTGCCTAAGATACAAGCATCACATGGGGAAAGTTGTCTTGGAATAGTAGGAAGCCCTTGAACTCCTTTTTGTTTCATAATCCTGAGACTGTCATAACTAATATGACCAAATCTTGCATGCCATAATAAGCTAGAAGATAAATTACTATTATGCTGAACCAACTTTGTAGAATTCTGTGAATTGGATGATGTACCATTCAACTTTAAAAGTTTGTTATCTTCCACTCCATTCATTACAACCTCATTATCATAAGCTCTTCTATTTTCAATGATACCATCAAACATATGTATCGAATGATTTTGTTGTCTAATTTGCACAAGAGATATTAGACTTCTCTTCAATTGTGGAACATAAAGCACGTCATAAAGTATATAATCAGCAAGTCCTGATAATTTCAATCTAACAGAACCAATTCCTGAAGGTTTTAACTGAGACTTATCTGCCAAATGTACTACCCCATCAATTTGATCACTAAAAGTTTCAAAGAAATCTTTTCTAAAGGTCATATGACATGTGGCTCCGGTGTCCAATAACCAAGTATCATTCCATGAAAATGAAGTACTGAAAGCTTCTTCAATTCCTAGATTACAACGTGCAACAACATAATGTGCAGATTCGGGAGGGTTACCTTTATCATTTCCTTTATCTTGTACTTGCTCTTTCTTGTTAACAATTTTATCCCAAGAAGTTCTACAATAACTGGCAGTATGACCAGTTTTTCCACATCTATAACATTGTTTTTCTCCTTGATTAAATCTCCCCCCCCTTTCTTTGTACTGTCATCTTTGTCCTCTACCTCGACCTCTGCTTCTATTTTCATCCTTTGCAAATTCTTCTTTTGATTTGTGTCCTTTCTGTGCAAGACACAAAGTTTCTTCATTGGGTTTAGACTCTTTCTTCCCAAATGCTTTCTCTCTTTCTGCAATTTTCTCAACAAGTGTTTCAAAGGTCATAGCTTTCATTTGGCCACTAGCTTGAAGTGATTCTAAATAATGAGTATATGTAGGATAAAGAGATTTAATAAATGCAGTAAGTTGAATGTCAACTTTTACACCAATTGCATCAATATCATGAAAAATGGCTCTAATTTCAGAAGCAAGTTTCATTGGATCATTATCTTTTAACTCTAAGTTAAATAAATTCATTAACAATTGTATGATTTCAAGCTCAGAATGTGAATCATACAAATATTTTAGTTTCTTTAATGTTTCCCAAGCACTTTTGCTAGAAACTAAATGCCTACTTACTTCTTCACTTACAGAGGCAATAATCAAGGCATAAGCCTTTTTGTCCTTGCTTTTCCATAATGCTAACTCTTTGGCATTAGTAGGTGGCACTGGTGCACTTTTGTCCACTTCAGTTATTGCTTCTCCATCTTTCTTATCTTCTAAATTCTCATTTTCACAAATTCCATCCCACATATCATTAAAAATAAGGGTATTTTTAACTTTACGATACCATTCCTGATAATTTTCTTTTCCATACAAAATAACTCCAACAATTGAAATTAAAGAATTCATTGAAATTTACTGTGTAGTAAATTTTTGTGTACAAAATATGGTGTGAAATATTCTTTTCCTCTTAGCCAATGTTCTTTAAAATCTTTTTATCTTCTAAAAAGATTTCCCGAAAGGTTTAATATTTCAATTTAAAAAAACCTTACACTCAAATATAAATGGCTTTTTAAAACTTTTATTTTCTGGAAAGAACTTCCCGAGTGATTTGATAATTAATTTAAAGAAACCATTGTAAGAAAATATAAATGGCGGCTCTCTTCCTTTTTCTTTTCCCTTTAAAAAAAAAAAAGAAAATAATTCTTCAAAAGAATTACTGGAACAATTTACGTGCAGTCTCCTCTTAATGTGCAGTCTTTGTATTTCTTCCACAATCTTTACTAAGCAGCTCTCCTTTCTTCCTTTCTTGGTGATAGCTTCTTTGCTGGCTCCTTCTTCACGGGCTCCTTCTTTCTCACCAATGCTTTGTTGCCTTTGCTCTGATACCACTGACACAGGCCGTGAAGAACCTCAGCAAATCAATATTTTATTACGTGAATGAGTGTTACATATAAAGGAGATCAAAACCGTTATCTACAGTTAGATAACGGGATTATTAACTAACTAATAACTGAAATATTATTTACAATGTAATCCTGAAGGATTATTCAACAGTATTTACATAATATATGCAGGATTACGATCAAGTATATAACCCAATATTATAAGCAAATAGTAAAAAATATATTATATCCAATGAAATAGACCAAATAAGTACAAGATGTATCCTTCACAATCGATTGAAGCTCGAACCCTCACACAGTTGTTAACAATTCATACATTAATAATAAATCTCTTCTTCATATGACGGTCATAGTCGTGCGATTGACTCAATCCATTCAGCATTTTATAGATAATAATGTTGTGCCAGTCTAATGTAAGTAAGTTGTGTGTTAAACATCATGTGGGGTATCGCTGTGATACTAGGTCGAAACCCTGGAAGCATATAATAGTTGAGTTAACAAATGACCCCAAAACCTGGATGTGGAGATTACATATCTTGCTCAGGCACAAAACTTGGATGTGTGTGGTATTGATGGATCCAATTGGTACTCTGCTACTGATTTGCTTTTGGGTGGATATTGGGCTACACAATGGTCCTCCTATGTAAAGGACCTGACTCATGGGGGTATAAGGATTGAGAATGCTGATGATAAACTGATTTGGATGTATGATGAACAGATGGGTTTGGTGACAGCAAAAAAAGCTTATGATCTTATTGTTTCCAATCATAGGACTATTATGGAAACTGATATAATATTGAAGATTTGGCACTTTAATATTCCCCACAAGCTTAATTGTTTTATCTGGCTCACTTGTAATAAGAAAATTAATACTTGGGATACTCTGTGCAAGAAAGGCTGGCACGGTCCTAATAGGTGTTGTCTATGCAATGAGGATGCTGAATCTGTATATCATCTTTTTGTTGGTTGTCTTTTTATGAAGAAGATGATCTTGGGGTTGAAGTGTTTGTTTGATGTGAACATATTATGGGCTGCTCCTACTTTTATGGAAAATCTTTCCAATTGGGTATCCAAGATTGGTCCTTTACAGTATTTGCCCCTTTTTCTTATTTGGGATATATGGAAGGCTAAGAACTGCAAGTTATTTGAAGATCGAAATCCTATTATGGCAGGCCTTTTACATATTATACATGATGAGGTTAAGACTTATAAACCTCTTCTGAAGCACAGGTATAAAATCAGGATCATTAGTAGCCTCTTGCTTTAAATTTTCCTAGGATCTTTTTTGACGGTGCAGCAGCGAAAAACATCGGTGGAGCTGGTATTTGTCTTTGGTTGAATGATCATCATTTGTTAGCCTTTAAACTGTGATGTGGGAGCAGCACGAACACTAGAGCATAACTCTTAGCACTCTGGGCATCCTTACAGGTCGCCAAGGATATTGGGTTGCCTTACCTACATATCTTTGGCGACTCCTCTGTGATTATAAATTGGGCAAAAAAGGAATCCACCCTGGACATGGTGAACCTTGAGGCTTGGTGCTACAACACCAAAATTCTCATGTCCTCTTTCACTTGGGTGGATTTCAATCATGTCTATAGGGAACATAACAAGAGGGCAGACATTTTATCCAAGGAGGGGTTGTACTTGGCTCCTGAACATCTCTTACTTACTGAATCATATGATGATGAGATTATTGGGGAAGACTCTTTATAGCTATTAGAGAATATGCTCATTCTATTTCAGTTTTTTATCTCATGGATTCTTTGAGCTATATCAGGTTTTGTTGAGCAGCTATTTCAGGATATACAAGAGTCACTCTTTTGCTTTGATAAGATTTTTGGGCTCTTGTTATATTCTCTAGGGACATATTTGATTGATATTATTACAGCTCACTTATGAGAGGATTATTATGTTATGATACCCAGGTGCTTAGGGTACCTCTGGTACTACTCTGCTTGATTTTTGTTTATGTAGTGTATGATTGCTTTGTACGGATATTATCACTGATCTGCTGACCCATGGGGTTTTGTACTGCGGACTGAATATGTAAAAGTTTCTTTTGATTCAATAAAATACCAAGAAACTGCTTTTTTCGACTGAAAAAAAAAATGACCCCTACAATACATATACACGATGACTAGCTCTGCCATAACCATAAAAATTCTAAATCAATCATACAATCTAGAAACTTAAGGCAATAGTTGAGGAAAAATTAAGGAATTGTTCTAGTAGTTGTTTAAATCTTCAACTATTTCATAGAAAGTATTTTTGGGCATCCAAATTGTAAAATGTTTAGACTTATTTGTTTTAAAATTAATGTATCATCATATCCTGATCAACTAAGTGTGTGATTTGAATTAGTGCCAAGAGTCCTCGGATAACTTCATTTAAGGAGAACTTATTGGGATTGCAGGTCACCACTAGACCCATGGCATGAAGCTACTATATTGTTAAAGAAGTTAATAAATATTAACCTCGTCTACACTATAATAGTGAATCTTTGTTGCAGTGCACTAATCAATGATTTATTGTAGATATTCACAAAATCAACCTACATGACTTTGTCTTTTATTCTCGGTGGAAGAAATTGCAGGAGAAAATCATTGAAATTATGTCTTTCCATGACCTCCTTGAGCGCCTTTTGAATGCTAGAAGCAGAGTTGGGGGTCTTGAAAGCCACTGTTGGTCACCACTAGCACGTTCTTCACCCTAGCACCAAGGGTTGTGATCTTCGTCTTGATTATGCAGCTCCATAATGATATTTAGTGCGTAACATCAAATACCTTATGTTGTTTAATTATTACACTATTATAGATGAGATTCATCAAGATTATAAAAATTTGTACCTAAATTGAAACGAAATGCCTTGTTAGCCAACATTATACCCAAATCTTTGTGCCACTATTATAAAATGTTACCCAAATCTTTGTGCCATTATTATAAGGGGTTTCCCTCCACCTAAGTTATGCAAGAAGAATCCCAGGGAACAATAAAGCTTCAAAAGGTCTTTCTGTCCATGTGCAGGAAGTCCATGTATTTCAGAGCATCTTTAGATCTAACAGAACAACCCCAATTTACATATTCATCAACAAACTGGCTTTCCCTTTGTCGTCCACCGTGCATTTTGGCTCTCAAACATGATCGATGACCTTCGCCAGCAGAGAATATTTATCCTTGTGCATATCAACAATACAATTTTAGTCATCTTCTAAGGAAATCTAATAACTTGTACGTAAATATCCCAGAATTGGCCATGGCTAAATATCATAGTCAATTAACATTTAAATTTTGTAATATAAAAATGGAATTTCTATAAGGTTGCTCGGCATGTTCCAAACACACATCTGACCTCCACCTTTAAATTCATTAATTAATTAATCAGTATACCTCTCAAGTTTAAACACCACTACATATGGAATATGAGTGCTTCACTTAAATGCTTAAATTTAATCTAATTTCGTGAGCAGTAGAAGGTTGTTTCAATACAAAATACTCCACAAAATTGCCAGCCTCCAATATTTTTTCCTCATTTTTAGTTGACACAAATAAAAACCCTATAGCACGAAGATCCACACGGAAGATTCGGGATACTCAAGTCATAAGTAGAGAAATGAAAATCCTCAATCCATCATATTTTTCAAATCTAGTTCATTGAAAGATGTAAATATCCGTGTATTTGTAATTGAATAGAGATATTTAATTGTAGGAAAAAAAAGTTGCATAGGTTTGTGCTTACCTACAGTCGCCTTGAACGCCATATATGTCGTGCTGAAGGCCAGCTGAAGCTGAGAAATATTATCAGAAAAAGGAATCAAAGGATTGAAGTTGAAAAACATTATTATAACAAAGAATCAAAGGATTTCAAGAATATTCTGAAGCATCACAAATACAAAATTGCCTCCATCCAAGTTGGGAATGTCACTGCCTTAATGAATCCATTAACCAGTTGGTACTCTTGGTTGGACATGAAATAGTTTAATGGTTGTCATCTTACGAGCATTATTACCTTTCATTTAATTTTATAGGTTATACATGTTAACCTTTAGGGCTAATTTGAGAGTGTTTACACCATGGTTGGGGTGCTTCACGATATTTTGGGGTGCATGGTGTATGTTTATCCCCTTGATGGTTTGTGATGGATTTATGCATATGAGATATCTTACATAGCATATATTGAACCCTAGGAAAGTGTTGGTTTGGATTTATTCCATTAGGTGGTGGAGATCTCTTGCTTGGAGGGTGGATGACCTTCATTTTGGACACATGGTTGGAAAGTGCCCTACATGCTATGAGAGTGTTATGCATCATGGAGGAGGGAATTATGCTTCAGTTGGCATGTGGTGGCTTGGATTTTTGCTTGGAGAATTGAATACGGTTTAGGGATTTGTGTGGTTTAGACAATGTTCTTGGAGGGGCAGTTGACCCAATGGAGTACATTGCTTAGGAGGATAGATGGAGTTTGTGGAGTTTTTTGTTGGATCGGTGTGGATGTGCTTTGTATCGTTACCACACCTTGGAGTTGTTATTGTGCACAACATTACCTAGGAGCATGACACATGTACTTTGGAGTTTGGTGTCTTACTCATGTTGGCCTCTAAGTGTTCATTGTAAATTGCTTGTAAGGGCTAAATACTTTAATGTATCGTTATCCTCCCTTAACTCTTATATAAATAGAGAAAGGAGAGTTTCGTTCCATTCATCATCATATCACACTCTTTTCTTTGTACTTAGATTATTGGAGAAAGTTTATAGGGTTTCCTCATGAACACCAGGAGGAGTTATGGAGTCTAGAGGATACATCTTTGTGAACTTGATTCTTATGACTATGGTTTTCTCTTATGAAGAATACATTGGAGATGATCATTACATGTCATCTAGTGTTCATTTTTATATCAATGTTATGTTGAGATGTAACTTAGAGATGGGTGTGCATTATGTTAAAGAAATGTAATTTCAAAATATATTATATTGTACTTTTATTATATTATTGTTATTCCTCCTTCAAGATATGTCCTTGATGTAATTGGTCATGTAAAAGTCATGAGGTAAAACCTTCGTTGTAAGTTGGGTCAATAGTACCCACAAAAGTATTATAAACATGTTATTTTGAGTCTCCCTAGGTAAGTCGTCCTTGTTTAGAGAAACAGGCCAACCTAGTTAGTTTAAGTTGTCACTAACTTGATGAGTATAAATAGGTGAGGTTCCTCCCTCATTTGTACACACTTCTCACTCAAGCAAGTGTGCAAGAGAGAGAGAGAGAGTGAAGAGGTTCGCTGGAGAGAGGAAGTCACTAGTCTTATTCTTGGGGTTGTTCATTGTACTTGGTCAAAATTTTGCTGGGTTTTCTCCCCCAAGAGGGTTTCTGGGATAAATATCTGTGCTAATTTGTGTTGTTGTGCTTGTCTTTCTTTCAGTGATCCTATTGCATATGGTTATGATGTTAAATGTTTTAAGATATTATATAACCATTAAAATTATAACATAGTATTAGAGCCACCCTTGAAGAAGTATTTGTGTAGTCGTAACACGACTACTACTGCAATTGTAGGAGATTAGGGCCTCATGCTTGAAACCCTAGAAGGAAAAATCTAATCATCAGGGAAATTTCGCTACAACTTGATTTTGGTGAAGGATCTAAAACTCGTACATTCCAAATATGAAATGTTGATGTACCTTATGTGCAAATTTTATCCTTGGATTCGTTGTACTTTAGGAGATATGATCCTTCCAAAATAGGGTTCCACCCTCTTCCATAGGTCAATCTTAAACATGTGACCTAGGGAGAAATACTATATCTCTAACTAGGAATATGTAAATCAAATTTCATAAGATTTTCGAGAAATTTCATGGATTATAGTTTCTCTGGTGTGATTTTCAAAACTTGAAGTTGAAACAGTGACACATGGGAATCCGCACAAGTTTATTATACTAAACTAGTCCATAAATAGGTCACCTTGGGAAAATTAGAATAAGTTCCATGTGATGAATCCAATCTTTCTCTAACCCGTGGGGTTGGACAAAAGATAGATTATAATAACTCAAAGACCTTGAGGAGCATAAATTTTTGAGATACATCAGAATTAAGATCAGACAAATCATCGAAATAAATTGGAGAAACTAGGGCTTCATGTTTCGAACACTTCCCTCCACAAATTAGTTGAAAAAGGAGGACCATCTAACTCACCCTAGGAGGGCGCATATTTCGGTGGAGACAGTTTCCAATTCTATGGACTTTTAATTTTTTACCTAACTCCGTTGTCGAGAAAACTATGGCATCAAATATTTTGCAGTTATGTCCACATATTTGGGAAAAGAATTATACTACTCAACTCGCCTTGAGGATGCACATTTTTCTATCCAATCATATTTGTAAGACACCAAGTTTGAAAAATTAGGGTTTCTCTATAAAAACCTAGGTCCACCAAAAGTGGTTTCCCAAAAAAACTTTGGAACAATCATATAGTTGAAGCACTCTCATTTGTAAGTCCTATTCTCTCTATTTCTATTTGAGGTTCTCATTTTTATAAAGATGAAAAATAGTACCAATCTTGAAGACAAACTTGAAGGAGATGATAACTTCCAGGCATAGAAGTATAGAGTGCTTCTCATACTTGAAGAGCATGACTTGGAGAACTATGTCAAAGAAGAAGTTGTAGATCCAGAGTGAGATGAGGAAAAATCTAAACATAAGAAAAAATTGGTCAAATCCAAGAGGATTATTTTTGTCTCCATAAAACACCATTTGATCTCACATGTGTCATCTTTGAATATTCCGAAGGAGATGTTCGATGAATTCACCGTCTTATATGAAGGAAAGAATATCAACATGAAGATGACCTTGAGAACTCAACCAAATAGTGTGAAGATGCATATATCAGAAAGCATTCAAAATTACTTCACAAGGGTCTCCTAGATCAAGGAACAAATAGAAGCTATTGGATATAATGTCGAGGAAGAAGAAGTGGTAATGACTACCTTGAATGGTCTCCCAGGAACATGAGAATCATTCATCCAAGGAATTTCTTCTAGAAGGAATCTCACCAAGTTCAATAGACTATGGGAGGAATACACACAAGGGGAAGCCCAATTAGTAGCAAAAGAATAAAATTTGGGAGATGGTGACAATCAATTTGTAACAACTCATGCCAAGAAGGAAAAGTACAAGAAGAAGGAAGACTCTTACAAGAAGAAAATGTTTCCAAATAAGGACCTCTCACACCTTAGATGTTTCACCTGTGATGAGAAAGGAAATTTTACAAGAGATTGTTCCAAAATAAAATACCATGACAAGAAAGGAAATAGGAAGAGATATCATGCTCATGCCACTGAAGATGATGTACCATCTAAGAAAAGAAAAAGGGAAATTCTTCAAGTGATGAGGGATATGTATTTTTATTTAGAAGAATTTAACTCATGAATATGAATATCATGCCCCATGGAAGAACCTATTATCCATTTCATCATTGGATAAGAAGGGATGCAATCATGAGTTTTAAAGAGGGAAATTCAAAAGAACATGATGAACATGACATGACCAAGCCACATAGACCTATAGATTCACTCAGAGAGGAAAATACCCATGAGAGAAGACAAGATTGGGCATGAGAGATAATCCAAGATGTAGAAAAGTATGGTGCTCCAGACGAGACTTCCATAGAAAGTAAGAGGCCCCATACACACTATAGTTATGTGGCACTATTGTGTGACATCATTGACGCAGAGCCTTCTAGCTATCAATAAATAGTCGAAAAGAAAGAGTGGAAGGATGCTATGATCAAAGAGTACCAATCGATCATGAAGAGTTATGTCTAGGATGAGGTTCCAAGACCTGAAGAGAAGTCTGTAGTGTCTTCCAAGTATATCTACAAGATCAAGCGTGCAACATATGGAAGAGTCAAGAAATACAAAGCAAGGTTTATGGTTTCTCTCAAAATGGGGGAGTCGATTATGGCGATAATATTTCTCCATTGAACAGACACACTTCTTCAGTGAAGTAGATGAACATATCGAGCAACCTCCAAGACTCGTGACTCTCTATAGAGAACCACATGTGCATAGAAGGCTTTGTACTTTGTACAGGATTAGAAGGAACCCATAGGATAGAACATGCAGTTACATGAGAAGCTTGATGATCACTTAGAGTGATGGAGAATTCAACCTTTTATACAAGGTTGAACATGGAATTCTATAGAGGAAAAGAAGCTCATAGATGGGTACAAGAGGAACTTGCAACACATTTCAAGATGGAGTATCTTGGTATCCAACAACCTTGAGATATGACATATATGAATACACAGAAGATTTGCAATAGAGGAGGATACATGTCACTCTAGTGCAGAATGTCCCAATGCAGATAATACAAGATGCAGAGGGAGGATTGTGAATGTTTTGAGCAATAATGAAGATATTTGAACTTTGAAACTTTTAATAATAAATTTATGAATACTTGAAACATTGAATCAAATCATCCACATGAGAAAACCCTCTTAATACAGTGGATGAAAAACCCATTAATTATTTATGAGTATATGATATAGATTTGCAAAGAATGGTTTACATCATAATAGTAGATTCCTCAATAAGAGAGAACAAAGAGAAATAGAGAATAATAATCAGTTGTAATCATTGTAATGAAATTTCCATATGCCTAGCATATTAATAACAAGCCATATTAATTGTTATGCAAACCCTAGCGAATGATTTCATAGATTTATGCACCCATGCATCACAATTTCGAATTTCCTTCTTGGAATAATCAATCACATTGAAATATTCTTCATGGACAACTAATGTGCCATACCTTCAATCATCGACATTGACTAATAATCAACTTAGTTGGAGTGAACTCAATATCTAACTGAATATTGATCACTTAGTTAACAGGATAACTTAAGTGTTATGGTGCTTAACTTGAGTGTTGTCCATGCAAAACATTTTATCTATTTACTATTATTAGATTTGCATGGACTACTGCAAGTTTCTTAATTACTTAACTAAATGCATACATTAATATTCCAACTTGATGCTTTAACTAAAGCACTGATTGAGGTATTCATATTTAACTAAAGCTTTATAATTGTATATTTATATCTTAAGTTCATCTAGTGTTTAGCATGGGAAATTTTAATTCTCTTTTCTTATTATCTCTTTATTTCTTATATATTTATCTTACTGCATGGTCTATGTGTTAACATTAATTAATCATATCATAATATACTCATAAGAATTATCACATGCTATGATCATATTATATTACTCTCGGACCATATAGTCATGTGCTAAAGTAATTTAGTCTAGAGGTGATCAGTCTCTAGAGGAGACTTACTAGCTTTATCCATCTCGAATGACCATGGTTAGTAATATATCACTTAACATTTATGCTTCAACATGCAGATCATTTTACCTCTATAACTGGAGGCCCACCTCAATGGGTATGCATTCTCTAGATGGCGGTACATGGATCATAACCTGATACAAACCACAAGTTCATATCCATAATTGGAGATCCATCTCATAGGGTACCTTCTATGAGAATCACCATGACTTCATACAAACCACAAGGCTAAAGTATTGATACAAACCACAAGAATTTACATTACGAGCATCACCACCTCAACCAATGAGGATATAAATAGGACTTGATAAAACCCACATGTATGGAGAATGAATTATGATGTTGTACATTCAACAAGGATGGTGCTCCTATTTTGAGGGAGTGAGTACATTACATCTCAAAGTTTGAGTGTCTTGACATGATTCTTGGGATTAGAGTTGTGGTAGAATACATAGGATATTTTCCTTAACCAAGGAAAATATGCAATGGAGACTCTAAAGAGTCTCAAGACATTGGATTGCAAGGTTACATCTACACCGATGACATCGAACTTGAATTTGTTTTGTGATCCTACTTCAGAGACAGTTGATGCCACAATCTACAAGAAGATGATTGGTTCATTGATGTACATAAAGAACATGAGGTCGAATATTTGCTTTGCGGTGAATACTTTAAGCCAGTACATGGTGGAGCCGAGGCATGTTCACATGGTTGTGTATTAATGTAATTTAAGGGTACGATCGAGTATGGAATAAAAAATGCGAGAGATTAGAGGATCTTCCTACATGGATATGTTGGCTCTGATTGGGTTGGTAGTGCTACAAATAGGAAGATCACTTCAGGGTGTTGCTTCATCTTGGGTTCTAGCATGATTTTTTGGTTCAGCAAGTAGTAGACGAGTGTAGCACTAAGTAAAGCTAAGGCAACGTATATTGCATTTTTTTCAACAAATTGTGAGGAAGTGCAGCTATAGAAGCTAGTTGTGGGATTGTTCAATGTCAAGTTAGGGACAACTTGCATTGTGTGAAGTTGTCAGAGACTCCGGTAATTCATATAAGGAGACAAATATCAAGAGGGAGTCTACCAAACAAAAAAATATAAGTATTTGAATTATCATTTCCTGTATATCTAGTTTCTTGAATCATATTGTTTAGTTGTGCACATATTTATGTTCAGTTAAATGTATTATGCATGTTAGAGTGTCTGTGTTAAGCCCTTAATGATGACACTTTACACCATATAGTGTGGAGCATTACCCCCTATATTGTGGTGAATTACATATTATTTATGTAGGCTTGGGTCTATTGGTGGGTTTATTATTTTTTATTGTACACCTTTATCTTCTATATATAGGAAGGAGATATTTTCATTTTAGTCATCATAACATCTTATGTTGTCTTGTGTACTCAGTACATTGTGTAAGGAGGTTCCTCCCTCGAAGAGGATTGATATTTATATCTGCTATTCATTTTTTAGGCGTGTATTACTCTCTTATTGTCTATTTCTGCTCTTTTTATACTATATCTGGGACTTGGTTGCATAACATTTGGTATCAGAGCTCTTTCCTCGGGACTGGATTTTGCAAAACAAGTTATCTTGAAACTTTATCTACAACTTTTTTTTATACAAGGATTCAAAGATCTAATTTAAAAAACCACTTCCAAAACAGGCCGAACTATCCTGAGTCCAAAATTTAGATCCTGATCCATTATAGTTTCAGATATAATTATGGAGGAATCTAGGGTTGTTTACTAGTCCTACAACTATTCTAAAATAGGTGTTCATGGGAAAATGTCATATCTCAGGAATCCAAGATCAAAATGGAGTGAGACTAGTTGCATTTGAAATAATATGGACTAGGGTATTTGTGACAAAAGTTTCAGATACATAAACAAAATATTGGACTTGTGGAATATAGAAAAATTTTGCTCTTTTGGATAGGCCAAAAATAAGAAGATTTGGTATATATGCAATAATTTATTGTTGTCTCATCCAAATTAGGTCAGACATACGGAATTGGAAATAGGACAGATCAAGGTACTATAAGCCAAATTTTCAGACTCAATGGAATCACAATTCAAATTTTACCTCAGTTACAAGTCGTCCCTAAAACAATCTTCCAATCAGGGTTTGAAAAAGGTATGCCATTTTGCATTTGAATTGCTTTTAGTAGAAAGATATATTTGGGTAAACCCTAGGGTGTGATATTGTTAAAAATTACACCAAAAGGAAGCATAAAGAATCACACTCCACTCAAACCCCCATAGGATTCATCCCTGGCATACGAGGAAATGGAAGACATTTATTTTAGAGTGTCTAAGTTGGAATATATGATTAAAGGAAATGTGAAAATTTATGACTTTGCTAAATTGGAAATGAAGATGGGTACTAAAGAGGATATCAAAGGGATGTCTAGTAAAGAAGATCTCAAAGGGATGGCTAGTAAATAATATCTTCAATACTTGAAGGAGTTTATCAAGGATATCAAACATAACTTTATTCCTCAATTATCTACTCAAGAAGAGGATAAGGAGGAGAAATATGACTTATTCCAGTCGTGTCTGGAGAAAATTGAAAAACAATTGGAGAGTAGGAAGTTGGAGCCATGAAAAGTTGATAATTCACTACAACATCATGGGTTCGATTCAAGTCCAATAAACTACTTTGACATACGAAATTTTGATGGAAAGGATACAATCACGTGGATTTTTCAAATGGTGCAATTCTTTGATCTACACTAGGTGCCCACTATGCAAAAGGTAACTATTGCATCCTTTCATTTAGAACCTGATCAGTTTGTATGGTACCAATGGATTTGTGACTGTAAAAAGGAGTCTATTATCTCTTGGTCTATATTCACAGAAGAATTGATTGAAAATTATGGGGATTTAAATAGCAACACATTCTTCAGTCTGTTGGTAAATCTCAAGCAAAAAGGTTCAGTTACAGATCACATCAAGCAATTTCAACAGCTAAGTCTCAGAGTGAAGAATATTTCAGAAGATGATTTGTTAGATCTCTTTATTGGAACCTTGAAACATAACATTCAACATGAGTTACGTCTCTTTGAACCATCATCTCCAGAGAAGGCTTTCATGATGGCAAGGAAGGGTTGAAAATAAAAATATGTCAATGACTACTAGAAAGGTTGACACCCCAACAACTAGATGAAAGAAGAGAAAAATGATTATTCTTTAATTGTGATAGAAAGTATAGTAAGGGACATAAGTGCAACGAGAATAAATTATTCTACATAGATTGTGAAGAGGAAGAACCAAAAGAAGAGGAAGCATCTCAAGAAGAGGCGACTTCAAAAGAAATAGAAGAGACAACTTCAGAAGAAATTACTCCCACCATATCTTGTCATGCATTGGCTGGAATTAGCACTCCTCAAACTCTCAAGATAAAAGGATACATCAAAAGGAATAAGGTAACATTGTTGATTGATTATGGTAGTGCTAATAATTTCATTCACTGTAAATTATCCAAAGTTATTAATTGATTTGTTCATCCATGAAACAGGAGGATATTGGTGGCCACCCACCTATTCCTCTTGGACCCCACCATTGTTTCTTTCAGTTTTCTAGTTTCCTTAATTCTAGCACAATTTACTATTTTTGGCAGTTTTCGGGTCTTAAACTTCTGGAGCCGTTTTGAGGCCCTAAACGACGTTTTTTCAGCATCGAATGGTCGAGAAAATATGAGTCCATTCCATACTTCATTTTTGTTGATTAGGGATGTAGTCCTTAAACAGATCTTTCCAATGATGTATCATGCGCGTCAAACGGAGGTAGTATGCTAAAGTTACGACCCCGGGAAATTGATGTACCAAGTTACCCAACGGGACCCACATTAAGGCGTTTCATCTCCTAGGGTTAGGTTTTTGGATGTGTAGGGTTCCATTGTTTTTCAATAATATATAGACCTTCGAGCCTCATTATAACACAGAGTTTAGAGGCATGTAGCCTCCACATCTCTTCTTAGAGATAAGCTACCTACACTCTAGCTAGTTTATTTCCATTCTGTATGTAAACAAGTTTCAGTTATTGATTAATGAAATGAAGTGTTATTTATGCTGCATATGTGTTTCTATGGTTATTTGTGTATTTTGTTGCATTCCTGCATAAATCTTGATCAGTGGTATCAGAGCAATCTGCTCTTTCTCGATCCTTTTTTGCATGTCCCCAATGAGGGCGAGGTATAGAGAGTTAGGGCTCGATCTAGTTGAACCTTTGCAAGATCAGCCTCGCAAATCCAGATGGCCACCCATGGGGGACAAAAAGAATGACGAGGGCGTAGAAGATCCTATCAAAATGTTGCTCGAGGAGGCCCTTGAAAAACAAAGGAAACGCGATGATGGATAACTTCGCCCAGATCCTTCAACGACTTCCCACTGGCGGCGCATCTGCATCTAGCAGCCACATTGGAGGTGCAACCCCTTTTAAGGTACAAGTAAACTTTGACATTCCCATATTTGATGGTCGAATAGATGCAGATGTCATAGATAGATGGTTGAATCTATTAGAAGGGTATTTCTCGATTCATGACTTTTCTAACCAGGAAAAGATTACTTTTTTCTCTACTCAAAGCCGCCCCCCATGTCAAGGACTGGTGGGAAACCTACTGTGCAAGAAAGGATGAGGAGGAACCCTCTCTGTTCTTGGTCGTACCCACTTGGAATTCTTTTCGAGTTGCCATAAAGGGACAATATTATCCAGTGGGGAGCTATGCAGACAAGTACATCCAATGGACTACACTGCGATAGCAAAGAGATCAAGATGTGCATGAGCTGATGAATCTGCTCCATACCCTGCGCACCAAGTTAGGTATCAAAGATTCAAAGAAACATTTGGTGCTGAAGTACCACAATTTTCTACACAGATACATTCAGGAGGAAATGGAGTTCCTCGACATCTCCTTGCTTGGTACGGCATATCGGTATGTTGCCAAAATTGAGCAAAAATTAAAACAAAAAAAGCGAGACTTTGGATCTGCGAATCAGAAGCAAGGGAAAGGTGCCCCCAAACTGCAAAACCAAGGACACAGCCAAGGCATGGTGACTCAAGAAAAATTTCCAAAGCCACAAGCAAAGAGCAACATTGCAAAGACGAAGAAGGAAGTGAGAAAGTGGTGCGAGTTCCATAAGAGCCCCACTCACAACACAAGTGAGTGTTGGGCTAAGCACTCATTGGTGGCCGAGATAAAGGCTTTTGACTCAGATGTATACTATGACACTGAATCAAAACCCGAGAAGGGGAATGAAAGAGGGAATAATATTATCGATGCAGAGCCCAATGCCACCTTTCCCACCATGAAGATCCAAAAGGAAGAACCAGAAGATTCAGAGGAGGAGGAGCGTCTTTTCCACTCCCAGATGTGGGTAAAGGGTTCCCCGCTATCATTGTCGACAGTGGGAGCCAAAAGAACCTGATTTCAGTAGAGGTGATGAAGATGTTGGGTTTGCTAACCACAACACACCCACAACCATACACCATCATGTGGCTTCACCAAGGATGAGATCTTCGCGTCAGCCAACAGTGCCACCTTCCCTACAGCATCAAGCCCTTCACCAATGAGCTATTATGTGATATTGCTCCTCTTGATGTTTGTGATGTATTATTAGGTCAACCATACTTATGGAAGCAACATGCTGTGTATGAGTCTTGGCCTCGCGCTATTATTATTACGCTGGAAAATAATTTGTACATGATACCAGAGGTACCACCCCCTGCTGCTATCTCTTTGGTTACTGCAAAACAATGTAGTAAGCTCATTTCCAAAATCAGGAATTTTGTTTTCTTGATGATCCGCCCTCATGGAAAGAATAATATCATGGCCACAACCTCTAGACAGGGCCCCTCCACATGACAACAACAAATGGACAAGGTCGTGGAGGAGTACCAAGACATATTCACCTCACCCACCGGGGTGCCTCTCCATTGTCAGGTTAAGCACGCCATCAATTTGACCCCAGGTGCATCATTTCCCAATGGACCGATCTATCGATGCTCTGTTCTAGAGAATGATGAAATCAAGAGGCAAATTCAGGAGCTGCTACAGAAGGGTCACATCCGGCCAAGTTCATAGCCCTGTGGGAGCTTGATCGTGTTGGTACAGAAGAAGGATGGGACTTGGAGACTTTGTATTGACTATTAGGTGCTGAACAAGATCATTGTCTGGAATAGGTACCCGATCCCACGGATTGATGACCTCCTGGACCAGCTTAAAGGGGAAAAATATTTTAGCAAGATCAACTTAAAGTCCAGGTATCACCAGGTACCGATCGAACCGATCGATGTGTGGAAGACTGCCTTCAAATCCAAGGAGGGCCTTTTTGAATGGTTGGTCATGTCTTTTGGGCTAACGAATGCTCCTGCAACCTTCATGATACTGATGGACAACATCTTGCAGCCATTCACCAACTCATTTGTAGTGGTGTACTTGGATGACATCCTGATCTTCAGCCAGACTTGGGAAGAGCACCTCCACCACATCCGATAGGTCCTCCAAACATTGTGGCAGAACAAGTTGTGTGCCAATTTGGACAAGTGCACTTTTGGCATGACCCAGGTTCAATATCTGGGATACATTATTGATGAGTGTGGGGTACATGTGGATCCAACCAAGATCCAAGTCATTCGGGATTGGCTAGCCCCAACTACTCTAATAGAGCTTCGCAACTTTCTGGGCCTTGCTAATTTCTACCGCGGGTTCGTGTTGGGATTCTCTCATATCACTTGGCCCTTGAGTCAAGTCACCAAGGGAGGAGAAAAAAGCAAAGTTCTTTTGGTCAGAAACTCAGTAGAAGGAATTTGCAGAATTGAAACATCGCCTCTACTATGCCCCAATGCTCACATTACTAGACTTGCAACAACCAGTTGAGATCGAGATAGATTCCTCTGACTATGCTATTGGGGCAGTCCTTACTCAACAAAGGAATCCATTGGCATATCACAGTGAGATACTGTCTGACATAGTTCACAAATATCCCACTTACGACAAAGAAATGTATTCCATTATATAGGATTGTCGACAATGGAAGCATTACATTTTGGGGAAGGAAACGATCATCCACACAGACCACCAACCACTGCAATTCATGCAGACACAAGGGAAGTTACAGAATGATCGTCATCATAAGTGGTCCACATATCTACAAATATTTCATTTGAACATCAAGTATAAGAAGGGAAGCACCAATAATGTTGCATACTGCCTTAGTCGACCACTGATCGTGGTGATAATGAGCATGCTCAACTCTTGTGGGCACGAGACTTCTGATTGGCCGCTTCTCTATAGGAGCGATCCAGAATTCAGCCACACATACTAGACACACCTGGAGGGAAACTAAGTTCCAAAATTTCACCTCCAGGATGTACTACTATGTCACAGGGAACACCTTTGTGTTCCTTCAAGCGAGCGTGCCAAGATGATTTGGTAAGCACACTACAGTCGGGTCATTGGGCATTTCGGGGTCGAGAAAATAGTGGCAGTACTGCAGAAGTATTTCTATTGGTTGAACCTTCAACAGTGATCCAACAGATTATTCCTCTTTGAAGATCCAATATGGTACATGGTTTCGAAACGGTGGTTGGAAAAAATGGACGACAAAAAAACACAGATCGGAGGTCGGAAGCATTTCCCCTTCCGAAACGGCAGGGCTCACAAGCCTTTTCCCTTCCAAAACGGCGAGGCTCGCAAGCCTTTTCCCTTCCGCAACGTCAGGGCTCACATTCTTTTCTCCCTTCCACAACGGCGGAAGCTTAACGAAAATTCAGACAGATCGGAAGTCGGAAGCATTTCCCCTTCCGCAACGGCAGGGATCACAAGCCTTTTCCCTTCTGCAATGATGGAGATATAAAGGCTTCCGGTAGCCGCAACGACGAAAGCCCAAGACTTACGGGTTGAAAAGTCAAATCGGGAGACCTTACCGTCTGACCGTCCACAATTGCGGAAACCAAAGTAACATGCGTTTCGACTCGAAAACCAACCGACAGCTGATTGAGACAGTCGAAGCCCCTTGTTTATCCTCTTCCGCAATGGTGGAAGCTCAGATGACTAAAACTTTCGCAATGCGATCGCGCGGGGACATTTTCAAAACGGTTTTCTTTGCAGTTTGGTACATAGTCTAGATGCCGCATTTCAGGGAATGGAACAGACGCATTGGCAATGTTTTTACCATGTGCTTGTAACGTCGACAAGGAGACGAACAGGCTGCTATGATGATGAGTGGGCATTTGGTAGGGGATGAGAACAGTCGCATTCTCTTTAGCACTTCGGCTCATTTGTAACGGCGGAAAAGGAGGCTTAAATAAGGGAAGCTGGCGCCCAGAAAGGGGACGAAGTTCGTTGGGAGCACAGTGCAACGTTTTCTCTATGATGAGAAGATTGGAGAGAGCATTTTGCTGTTCCTTTTGAAGTTGACCATTCTCAGTTATACTTGGCTTCTTTTGAATGTTGAAGTCCAGTTTTGTAACTTTCAGAGAGGAGGTCTTGAATACTTTACTGTTAATGTCCAGTTTCTGTGATTAGTCCAGACCCATCTGTACCATTTTAAGAGATTAATTGGATCGGTACCCATTGGAGAGGGACCCAGAGACGTAGCCCAATGGAGGGGGTGAACTCCGTTATCAACTTCTATTTGTGACTCTGGTTCTGTGTTTTCTTCTTGGCATCTGTTTATCAGTCTTGTTTTTCATTCCTGTTCTGAGCATTTAATTTCTGTTAATGCTATTCCTTTAAGTAACCTGTTGCACACATTCTTTTACAACAAAATTTTAATGCACTAAAGTTGAGGTCCTATGGATCATATTATGGTATCAGAGCAGGTTGACTGTTGTGCAAGTTTGTGAATGCTTACCAGGTCCAGGTTAAAGGTTGGTGAAGGAGAATTAGTTGAAGGAGATCCTGAGATTGGCTCCAGGAGAACATTCTCAAGAACCATGTCTTCTCCACGAGGGGAAGAAGAAGGACATACCGAACGGGAAAAACCTGTTATTTCAGAAACTGAGTTTTTGGAGGCTTTTATGAGCATGAAATACATGATGGAAATCCTACTCGATGAGCGAGCAGAAAGGAAGAAGAAAGAAGAAGGATATTCATCCAGAGATGCAGAAGTGAAGAAGGAAGAAAAGGGTAAAGGGGTAGGAAGTGATGGTGATCCTCTTGATACTACTC
>LPNX010106250.1:155128-174930 GCA_001517045.1 Pseudotsuga menziesii | reverse complement strand
AGAGGGCTATTGCATTGAATGTTGCATTGGATACGCAAGAAACTCTTCTTAAATATATTGGTGGCATGCATTCTTATTTGCGACATACTTTATTGATGTTTAACCCCAGTAATTTGGATGATGTATGTGTTCAAGCTACACATTTAGAAGCCAGGGGTAAGCATGATAATGATTTGTTTATGAAGAAGTCATCTAAATTTGACAACAAAGATAAAAGCAAAGATAAGGGAAAGAAAACAGCTACCATTAAGGAAGAGGGTGAAAAGCCTACATGCTCACATTGTCAGAAAGGGAATGATGTTTCTAGGTGTTGGAAACTTCATCCGGAATTAAAGCCTAAATGGATGGGAAGAAATAAAAATAAAGATAAGGATAATCAAGCAGCTACTGCAGCGGTAATTCAAGACTTGGAATCGGATTCAGGGGATGAGACTAAGATCACAGCAATAGGGATCTGAGGTAAAGACAAAGGTATATCTCTTTCTATCGATGCAAGTTCAAGTTATAATTCATGTGCAAGTACAAGTACAAATCTGCTATCTACTTCTATGCAAAGTGATAAAAGAAGAAGTGAACCGTTTCATGTTCGTGTCATTACAAATCATACAAAATTTGACACATTGTTTGATAGTGGTTCTCAAGTGAATTTGATATCAGAAGAAGTGGTTAAGAAACTTAAACTAGTTACTACCCATCATGAAAAACCTTATCCTCTTGGTTGGGTTACTAATGATACACAGTTGCAAGTTACAAAGAAATGTGTTTTGAAATTTGCAATCACTGAAAAGTTTATGGATAAGGTAGAACTGGATGTAGTGCCACTTGAAATTTGTGGAATTGTACTTGGGAGTCCATATTTGTATGACCGGAAAGTAGTATTTTATAGAGAGCAGAACAAATATCATCTTTTTAAAGGTGTCGTGGAATACATTGTTCGTGCACATAGTATGAAAACAAATCTAGCATTAGTCACTACAAGTCAAATGAAAATGATAGTGAATGCTAGTAGGAAATTTGCATTAATGGCAGTTAAATGTGAAAGTGGTAATCTGGAACATGGAATTGAATTGATTAAAAGTGTTTCCAAGTATGGTGCTTTGTTGCAGGGACCTGAAAAACTATCACTTACTAGAGATGTACAACTTGAAGTGCAGTTGCAGCAAAGCATGCCTCTTCCAAATCTTGGTATGAATCTGATGATTATTCAAAAGACTGTTCATGATTATTGTGTGATGTGCAAATATACTGATAAAGGGTTGGGATTGTACACACCTATTCATAATTTATCTCATCCTTGTAAAAATGTTGTAAGGGACTTTGATAGGGGACTACCAATTAGTTTGTGTTTTCAATGTATTGGGGATCATGTTGGGCTTCCTGTGACTATTGTACATGTTCGGCACTTCCGAATCTTTGGGCAATTTTGGTCAATTTTATGGAGTCTTAGGGACACTAATTTCGAAAGGAGCACAATGTATTATCCACATGTTATTGGGAAAACATGGGTGGTCAGTAGAACAGTCATTCGATTTCTTCAGAATTATTGTGATGAACCTCCTAGAGCTTGGGGTGAATAGTTGCAGCACATGTAGTGCATTAAATCTCCTTTTGAGACTTGTTTTTTTATCTGTTGAAGTCACATGTGGAATTTTCTTTCGGCACAAATGATGTGAAAGGTGGAAATCATGATGCAAAGAAAATTGTGCAGCAAATAGTGCAAGAACAGCAGGAGAAAAGCCAGGCAAAGTACAAAGCCAGGCATGACAAGCATCGAGTTGATCATCAATTTCAGGTTGGTGACAGAGTTTGGTTACATATCACCAAAGAAAGGATGAAAGGTGAAGGTAAAAAGCTTAAGCCTATCAGGTATGGTCTTTTTGAGATCTTGGAAAAGATCGGTACTAATGCTTTTCGCTTGAATTTAACTCCATACATGCAAATTTATTTAGTTTTCAATGTTGAGAATCTTAAATTATATGAGCCTCCTATGATCATGGATGAGGAAATTAACATACAGATTCCTTCAATTGATGATTTGGCACTTGAATATATGAGAGAGTTGCAGGATGATGTTATTCTTGACAGAAATGTAAGGACTTCAAGAAGGGGGAATGTTGAGTACCTTCGAGTGGGGCTGAAAGGAATGCATCCTAGCAAAGCAAGATGGATGGAGGTTGGTAAAGTGAGGGAAATTTACCCTCACTTACTTGCAGAATAATTCAGGCTTTTGGTGGTCCAAAAGCTCTCCAATGGGGAGGATTGATCCGGCGGATTATTCCTCTTTGAAGATCCAATATGGTACATGGTTTAGAAATGGCGGTTGGAAAAAACGGACGGCAAAAATACACAGATCAGAGGTCGGAAGCATTTCCCCTTCCGAAACGGCGGGGCTCTCAAGCCTTTTCCCTTCCGAAATGGTAGGGCTCGCAAGCCTTTTCCCTTCTGCAACGTCGAGGCTCACATTCTTTTCTCCCTTCTGCAGCGGCGGAAGCTTAACGGACATTTGGATGGATCGGAAGTCAGAAGCATTTCCCCTTCCGCAACGGCGGGGCTCACAATCCTTTTCCCTTCCGCAACGGCGGAGATATAAAGGCTTCCGGCAGCCACAATAGCGGAAGCCCAAGACTTACGGGTTGAAAATTCAAATCGGGAGACCTTACCGTCTAATCATCTGCAATTGCAGAAACCAAAGTAACATGCGTTTCGACTCGAAAACCAACCGACAGCCGATTGAGACGGTCGAAGCCCGTTGTTTATCCTCTTTCGCAACGACGGAATCTCAAATGACTAAACTTCCGCAATGCGATCGCGCGGGGACATTTTCAAAACGATTTTCTTTGCAGTTTGGTACACAGTCTGGATGCCACGTTTTAGGGAATGGAACAGATGCATTGGCAACGTTTTTACCATGTTCTTGTAATGTCGATAAGGAGACGAATAGGATGCTATGATGACGAGTGGGCATTTGGCGGGGGATGTGAACAGTCGCATTCTCTCACGGGGACTTTACTTAGTGAACCTCTCACATAGCACGTGCGATTGTGGGATATTAAAGAATACCCTTAATTTCCAGAGATATTTCCCCAAAGTATTTTTGTTGAAACCCCCTCCCAATACTTAAAACATCATCCCCACCCCTTTTTATACCTCAATCCTTATAAACCACCCTACCCACCCCCACTTTAAACCCCTCATCCCCCCTAATATCTGCAATATATTGGTTCAAGTTTTGATAATTTTAAAACCCACAATATGAACTAACGTGATATGATATTGGTCAATAAGTGAAGCCCCCGTGCATTCTCTTTGGCGCTTTGGCTCATTTGTAACGGCGAAAAAGGAGGCTTAAATAGGGGAAGTTGGTGCCTAGAAAGAGGACGGAGTTCATTGGGAGCACAGTGCAACGTTTTCTCTATGATGAGAAGCTTGGAGAGAGCATTTTGCTGTTCCTTTTGAAGTCGACCATTCTCAGTTATACTTGGCTTCTTTTGACTGTTGAAGTCCAGTTTTGTAACTTTTAGAGAGGAGGTCTTGAAGACTTTACTGTTAATGTCTAGTTTCTGTGATTAGTCCAGGCCCATTTGTACCATTTTAAGAGATTAATTGGATCAGTACCCATTGGAGAGGGACCCGGAGACATAGCCCAGTGGAGGGGGTGAACTCCGTTATCAACTTCTGTTTGTGACTCTGGTTCTTTGTTTTCTTCTTGCAATCTGTTTATCAGTCTTGTTTTTCATTCTTGTTCTGAGCATTTAATTTCTGTTAATGTTGTTTCTTTAAGTAACCTCTTGCACGCATTCTTTTACAACAAAATTTTAATGCACTAAAGTTGAGGTCTTACAGATCAGACAGGACGTCGAGAAGTACATCCGATCCTGCACTGCTTGCGCAATTTCAAATCATCCATCAAGAAGCAAGGCCTCTATACTCCATTGCCTACCCCTAGTCGACCTTGGGAATCCATCTCCATGGATTACATGTCAGGCCTTCCTTATACTAAGCATGACAATGACTATGTGTTTGTAGTCGTTGACAAATTCTCAAAGATGGCCATAATGGTGGCCTGCAAGAAGAATATCACAGCAGAAGCCACTGCTAAACTCTTCTTTGAAAGAGTGTGGGTACACTTTGGGATCCCATAGTCTATAATCTCAGACTAGGACAACAGGTTCCTTAGTACATTCTGGTCTATCTTGTGGTCAATTCTAGACACCAAGCTCACAAAGTCCACATCTTTCCATCCCCAGACTGATGGCCAGACCGTGGTCGTCAACAAGATGATCATACACATTTTGCGCATGTACAACTCAAAGCATCCACGCACATGGGATGAGAGCCTCCCCTATGTACAACACAGCTATAATCGGGCCCTCCATAGCTCAACCAACCACAACCCCTTTTAGGTGGGCTTGGGATTCCAGCCACTATGTCCCATTGACATAGCCATGCCATTTGCAGCTACTCAGGCTGATTTAGCTCATATCCAGTCTGAAGTTTCCAAGGCAAACAACTTCATTAAGCGCATTCAGCACATTCACCAACAGGTTCATGACATATTGGATAGATCCAATGCTAAGTACAAGTAGCGACATGATCAACATCGGGTGCAACACAACTTCCAGGTGGGTGACAAAGAGTGGCTACATTTATAGAAGGAGTGCCTCGCTGGTGTTGTACAGGAATAAAAACCTTATAACCGAAGGTTTGGGGTTACCAACATACTCAAGAAACTTGCAGGAAATCGACTCTAGAGTGCAGTAAAGGAAATAGGAGGATGGGAAAGACTCACCCGATACACGACAGTTGATCCTAGCTTGTCCTCTTCCACTCTGCTTCTCCTCCAAAGCCTTCAGGGATGCTTCTCCTTCACCTGTCAAGAGTCAATCTTCCAAATACAAGATGATACATATATCTAAACAGGTTAGATAAATCATATACAGAATGCTGAAACATAAGTATTTATCAAACCACAATATATGAGATACATTCAAGACACATATGGAAGAAGGATTCTCTTTATTAACAATAATGAAAGACTTCAGATTACAACCCAACACCTAAGACAAGGACTCCTCTGCAGCCAAAGGATTCTGAGTTCCACTGCTCCAAAGAATTCTGTATAAACTCCACCAGCATAACTTTTCTCTCCAAGTGTATATGATTAACACCCTCCCCAAGGCCTGTATTTATACTTGGTGAAACAAGGCAGTTTTGAAGGTTGAGGAGGTTGAGACAGTTAAGGTGATTAAGGTTAAGTGCTTAACTAATCTCAAGTAATCACGAGTTTTTATTTTAAATGTCAAAGGAAGCTATACGTGGGTATCAATACTGGAAACTTGCCTATGACACGCGTGTTTCTCTAAGGGTAAACCACGTACAAATGTGTATGCGAGATGCAACAACCGATACTCGCGTACAACACATGAGTTGCATATATAAAGAGTCGCGTACATGACTTGACATATCCAAAGGGTAAAAATGACCAACTAGATGGATGATAAATGTAGTTCATAATAATCCCATCTATAGTGTTTGAGGCAACCCTCAATCCATAAATGTCCTTTTGTGTGCCAACATGAGGGATGTCGGCACTCAGATGGAGAGGTGCCATTCAAGTGGATAACAGATGCCCCCTAATGTGTGAGGTCAGAGGGAAACGATGGCCAAAATACATTATAATCTTTAATCTTTGGAGAAATCAGAAATCCAATGGAGCAGAGAGAGTACCTGAAACAAATACATAATAATGTCATATACAAAGTTACATCTGAGGATGCTATGTTCAATTTACTGGAATGCTAGCTCCTTTACAATTTTTGAGTACATCATATGATACGGGATGAAACCACATATATTACAAAGGTAGATCGAAGCCACAATATATGATAATGATGAATCTTCAAAGATATGGAAGCTATGTATATGAATAGAACATAATCTTGTGCAACTTAGTCCATAGGTGAGGAACGAAGGTCTTCATGAAGGATCCCAAAGAACCAGTACAATCTAAGCCATGTGAATAAGGGTAAGCTGAAGTCAAACATGGAAACGATTCAACAGTTTGTCAATCAATAGGTGATAATCGACAACTGAAGCAAAGGAATTCACCAATGCTAAAAGTGAATCCTGAGGTAAGATTGTCAAAACTCTAGGTCTACATCATCATGAAGTACTAAAACGGAACCATGCTGTGATAAGGAAGGAAATAGATCCTCCAACGGATCACAAGAGTGACTAGGAACTAGGAAAAAGAAGGGAGACATGATAGATAACAAATATAACAATGATAGGATCAGGCTATAGATCAGACATTGGGTAAAATGCTTGAACAATGAGCACAACACAGAGATGACCCAAGGAAGCGTATAACTTATAGATAGAAAAACTAAACCCATCTGTCATGTAGGAGACATGATCAGATTCCCCAGGTATAACAGACAAGAGGAGGAGTAAGAAACTCAAATTAATAGTTGAACAAAAGTGAACACTGAAACATGGATATCGGAAAAAACAAAGAGTGCTATGTTCAAGGATGACATGCTGCCACTATTGAAAACAAGAGAAAACTTCTTCCTTACCTTCCCTGTTAAATTTTAACGAGTCCAAGAAAGTCAACTCGGTTCCCTCTTCATTTTTTAACAAGCTTGAAGAGATGGGAAAATAATGCTTGATAGTGTCACTGATTCGTGGATTTAATGAGCCCGAACTAGTACATGCTCAGTAGGTGTTTTCATATTTAGAGAGTCTGAAAACTCCAAAGAAGACTCCAGGGGGGTCCTTTTTCGTCCAATTTAGACTCCTGAGGCCAAAAACGTATAAAACATACCACAGAAGAACTCTCTTAACTTCCGAAGAAGAAAATGTGAACCTTTTTCGTACTTAGTCAGGGAGGTCCGAAAAAGGTTAAATTACCACCTACCCAATGCTCCTTCCAAAACAACATAAAATAGCTTGAGTTTTACGAGTGTGAAGGAAAGCAAGATCACTCAAAAAGATCCATTTGGTTACGAGAAATGGGGCTTACAACAATAAACGCGTTGCTTTGTTCTTAAGTGTTTAACGAGCATAACAAAGACACAAAGTACACTCAGAATCTTTTTCATGTTTAGGTCCAGAGCACGAAAAAGAGAAAACTAAGCTCAAACCGGGTGTTCCTTTTTCGTAAATTTAGTCCCTCAGGTCCGGAAAATTGATAAACCTATACCTAAGAATACTCTTCTCAATTCAAAAGGAAAAGAGAGCAATCCTTTCTCGTATTATTCCGCATGGTCCGAGAAAGAGATAACCTACCATCGATGCGGATGCCTGTTCACATATTCTCAACGAGCTTGAACGGACGAGTTAACTCGGAAGTCAAGTGTGTTTTGAAGGATTCATACCTGGGCCTAAAGAAACTCCATAAGGGTAGGGAGTCCTATAAATGGATAGCTTGTAAAAAGAGATTCAAAAGAAGCTCTATTTGGCTTGAAAAATAGCTAAGAGGATACCCCTGAACCTGAAATAGTTGCGGCATGAGTACCAAAGGACAACATAGGCTTAAAAGAAGGATACTCATGAAAAATGGTCCTATCCACGGAAGAACCATGGTAAAAAACAAGGAACTAATGGTTAATGATACCATAGTCCGTGGAAAAAGGTTGATTGCTAAGGTTAATGTGGATTGAATAAAGGTACCAAAAATGTATTGGAAATAACAAAACCACCCTATTGGAGCAACAACACTTTGTAACGGAGGAAAAACCTATTCCAAAGCATAAAGAAATATGGTATTAGTTGAATAAATTTTCAAACTATAGAAAAAGACCCACTTATAGAAATATAATTTCTATAAATAGTTGAAAATCAAAACAAAACTCACCATTTGAACTTTTGAGCCATAAAAAGCAAGTTTTACCTTCTACCTTTGTTCGATCATTATGGACAATTGAACCGACGAAATCAAATTCCGCAAATTGTAGGTAAGCCTACACCCTGAGCTCTTCATTTTGATCCAAGCAATTATCAATTTTGAGTCTGAATTCCATTATTAAAAGCATCCTAAATGTAGCACGGCGCGTACGCGGGTTGCTGGTGTGAAGACTAGCATACACACATTCTGTACACGAGTTGCCTAACTAGACAGTCATGTACAGTACGTGACATGTCTAACTAGATAGTCGCATGTACTGTGTGGAGGATAAAAGGATAAATATAGTCAAAAAAATTTGAATTTTGATATGGAATTACTGAATCAAATTACTTGTTTTTCTAGGTAAAATATGGTTCTGGAATGGAGGGAAAGGGAGCACGAAATAATGGACCAAGCAGCGCTCCAAAGTGTGCCCACTATATAGGAATTGCGAACCAGTGGGCTACTGAAATTCTTTTGCACATCACCCATGCGGGCCAATGTCCGCATACTTGAGTTCATCGTAAATTATTGGGATCATGACTTGGGGATGTTCAACCTACAGGGTGAAACCTTGGAGATTACCACTGAAGACATATATTTCATAACCGGTCTGTCACGACGAGGAGCACCGATGAACTTAGAGGGCACGGGCAGGGGCGGTGACCCCTTAAGTGTACAAAACTATATAGATGTGTTTTGTACACTGGGTACTCAAAAGATAGGGAGTTGCATCCCTGTTGTACATATCCGAGACTTTACTCTACAGGGACTTACTAGCACCATCATGAGAATTTCAGGATCCTCATCTTTACATTTGGCTACAAGGAACCAAATGAGGATGGAAGTTGACTGTTTCCGTGGTGCTCTCTATGATTGGTGTTCGGGAGTTGTCCCTATCATGAAGAGACAACTATCTGATTGCAAGAGAGGAAGGAGGAAAAACTTTGGTTATGCAAGCATATTAGTGGCCTTCTTCTTTGAGAGAGTACCAGTATTGAACCCTACCATACCTCTACCGATAAGATGTCCACGTCAGCTGAGGCTAAGCAGGTGGGGAGACATCTTCCTCCATCAAGGAGGAGGAGACACAGTACACAGTGTATATGATGATGATTTCTATACCTGGTGGGAATGATAGCTACCGACACTGGAGTAGTTTCCATATGCCGGGATGGACTTTTGAGGTGACCCCGACCTTGTCCTCCCTCCAGGAGGAGCAAGGGGAGAGCTAGGTAAATAATTTTTAATTTTTATCATTTTTCAAATTTTTATGTATTTTAAAATGATAGATATATGCACATGTACAAGTCTTAATCCTAAAAATGTGTCAAAATGCAGATATTGGACCGGTCCGCCCTGAAGGGTACCCACGCATGTTCGTTCATCCTGTCATAGGTGAAGACCCAGGACTGATCAGGGTTCTAGAGGGGAATCTAGCCAGGCTGACCCAACGAGTACCTACCTTGCGGATAGAGCATATCCCGACTGCCATGCAAGAGTTTGTTGTAGGAGTTGCACTGGTCTGGTTACGTCTATTCAGGCGAGTGGTCAAAGCAGTGCTTGTATACATAGAGGCGGTAGAGGCTACCGAAGCCAAGGAGGCTGAGGAAGCCAGAGTGCAGAGGGACCATGGGGACCAAGGTGGTCCAAGTGACCAGGGTGGTCCTGCTTAGATCTAGGGCATTTTGATGGACTATGATCCATATTTTGTACATTTTGTATATGACGAAATCTGAGGATCAGACTTGACCTATCTATTGACATATATTTTACATATATAGATATATTGTTGTCAGTTTATTTATAAATGTTTTTAATATGTTTGTTGTATATCTTTATAAAATGTGTGTGAGATGCCAATCTAAAATGTAATTAGCATATGCATCAGTCAATGAATTCTGATTTCGTGGAATGTGATTGAATGTAATAACTTCAAAATGTCTTTCCAATAAACGAATTGCATGAACCGACGTAATAAAATAGGATTTCGTACCTGATAAGCTCGATTGAGCTAGGAAACCACCAAATGAGAGTCCAGACGGACCTCAAGCTGGGTGATACCACATGACAAAGCATCCCATAGGAGCTCAATTACAACCCTATACTCAGCAACGTTATTAGAGGCAGGACCTAAACAAGCGCCTCCCACGGCAACAAGCTGTCCTGAGGGAGAATAAATAACCCATGCTGCTGAAGCAAGGTTACAAGTGTGACGGCTGGAGCCATCAGCGAATCCTATATACCTTTTAGAAGACATCTACAAGAACCAGCAGATAGTATAAAAAACAAAACTGACAACCTAATGTACATAAAAATACATACAAGAAAAATACAAGAAAAAGCGCTAAGCCTAAGCATAGTACTTCTTCAGGTAGAGCCCATTTCTAGGCTCAGGCAGCTTATTCCCATCAAAATCAACTAACTCATATGCGCCCTTAATCAATAATTTCGACATGACATAAGTTCCTAACCACATGGCCTTGAATTTTCCTGCCCCCAAGGGTTCTTTGTCTTGGTCCCAAAGCAAGACAAGTTCCCCTTCAGAGAAAACCCTAGGTTTGACCGATTTATCATACTGAGTTTTAACCCTATTTTTATGAGCCTGATTAGCAGTCAGCGCATCTCTACGTTGTTCATCAAGGTGTTCTAAATGTACCAGACGTTCCTCAAGCTCAGTCGTATCAGGTAACACATGAATGGCTATCTTTAGAGACAAGATTTCACACTCAATCGGAGTAACTGCTTCCACTTGATGGACGAGTTGGAAAGGGGAGAAACCCGTAGTAGTTTTGACATTAGTTCGATAGGCCCAAAGAGCAGGATATAGCATGATGTGCCAATTAGAATGGGCTGCATCAATTGTACGTTTAAGGATAGTTTTTAAAGTCTTGTTGACAGCCTCAACCTGACCGTTTGCTTGCGGATAGTACGGAGAAGAATGTTCTTGTCGGAATCTGAGCATGGTAGTCAGTTCCATGATCATGTTATTTTGAAAATGACTGCCATGGTCAGTGACAATCACTTTGGGTATACGAAACCATGCAATAATCTGATTGAATACAAAGAAAGCTGCTATTTCCCCATCGGCTTTGAAAGTAGGCATTGCCTCTGCCGATTTCGTAAAATAGTCAACATCGACAATGATGTATTTATGCCCCCTAGCCGAGGCTGGGTTGCATGTCATGTAATCAATCCCCCATTTCATGAAAGGGCCTACCGAGACAATGGGAAATAATGGAGTAGAATGTGACTGCATTTTCTTGGTGTAAATCTGACACGGATGACAGCGCTTCACTGCTTCCACACAATCTTTAAAGATCATGGGCCAGAAATAACTGGCACACAATATCTTCTCGACCGTTGCTAACCCAGATAAATGACCTCCACACGCTCCACTATGGGAATCATTCAGGACAATCTTCGCTTCCTCATGAGTAAGGCAACGACGCAAAATAGAATCTACCCCTCGTCGATATAATGAGGTAGTTCTTGGCATGAAGGCATAATTTACGTCGTTCCTCCCTTGAGGAAGCTGCAGGATACTTCAAATTCTAGAGATATATAATAATATCTCGATACCAAGGATCAAAGGTGGATATCAGGAAGATGTGCTCATCTGGGAATGAGTCATCTTCAACCACTACATCTTCTTCAGTAGGAAATTCTGCTATAAGTTCAGCAAAAACTAAGGACTTCTTAAACTTAGTGGATTGGAAATCCAAGTCAAACTCTTGGAGAATGACTATCCATTTGTTAAATTTTCCCCCAACAATCCGTCGGGATAAAACATATTGGAACGGATTCACATCCGCCACTACTGTGGTGGTCCTCAATAAAATGTAGTGACGTAACCTCTGCATAGCATAAACAACTACTAAGGCTAATTTCTCAACGTGGGAGTATCTAAGTTCAGGTCTGGCCAAAGCTTGGCTAAGGTAATAAACAACATGCTCTACAAGATTATCATCCTCCTGGACTAGTACTACCCCAATGGTCGACTCCGACGCGGCCAGATATAATATAAAATCCCTAGAATAGTCTGGTGGACATAATAAGGGTGCTGACAACAAAGCTTTTTTCAATGCCTCGAATGCAAGTTGTGCAGTTTCGTCCCATACAAATGGGGTGTCCTATTTGAGCAAGCGCATGAAACCTTTAGTGATCTTGGCATAGTTAACAATAAAAAGTCGAAGAAAATTAGACTTTCCTTGTAGCCTTTGAAGTTTCCTGAGAGAACGAGGAGGAGGCAGATTTACAATGGCCTCCACTTTCAAAGGATCCACCCGGATGCCTCTACTAGAGACGATGAATCCAAGCAATCTTCCTGACTCGACATAGAATACACACTTATGGGGATTCAAGTGAATTTTATAATATATGCACCTTTCAATATCAACCGTAAATGATCTGGATGTTGGATCCTCTTACGAGAATGTGTAGGGAGATCATCAAGGTATGGTTCGACAATGGATTTAATATCATGGAAGGAAAAGTTCATAGCCCATTGAAAGGTTGCCCCAGCATTTTTCAATCCAAAGGGAATTTTCTTGTACGCGAAGGTACCCAAAGGACAAATGAAAGCAGTTTTATGTTGGTCTTCTGGTTTTATTTGAATTTGATTGTATCCGGAGAAACCATCCATAAACGAAAACACCTCACTTCCTGCACATGCATCTATGATCTGGTCTATAAATGGTGTGGGATAGTTGTCCTTAGGACAGGCTTTATTGAGATCTCTAAAGTCTGTATAGACGTGAATAGTCCCTTGCTTCTTATCAATAGGAACGGGGTTGGATACCCATTCTGTCAAAACGATGGGATAGATAAAACCAGCCTTCAATAGCTTTTCAACTTCTGCTTTCACAGCCACCGCTTTGCACGAGTTAACAAGTCTTAACTTTTGTCGAACCGGCTTGGCATCAGGATATGTTCGGATTTCATGTTCAACAATCGATGGATCTATGCCTGGCATCTCCTCATATGACCAGGAAAAGACATCGCAGAATTCCTTGAACAGGGCAGTATAGATGGCAATCTCTTTAGGAAAGTAATTTGCACCTATGTATATGTTTTCCATGACATCAGGGTTTACAGAGATGTTAATAGGTATAGTGGTGGAAATATTTGCCATATTCCCCTCGGCAAACATTCCTTCCCTAGGCAAGGGATTGATAGGCATATCAACATCTTCCGACAGTCTCAAACGAAACTCTTGGTTTTCTATTTTGCTTAGTTCTGGAAGAAAATAGGATAGATGATGAAGATCCTCACAAATATTATCACGTCCACTCATGGCTTCCAAAATAGCTTCATCGGAAGGTAAAACCATGTCTAAACAATCTATAGAATGCGAAGAGTTTTCTGCCCATACGGGCAAATAAACTTCTTCCAGATCTTCCGAGACTGTAAGAGGATCTGGAATAGGATCAACAGGGTCTTGAGTGATAGCTTGATAAGCGACCTCCACTACTAATAAGGGCACTTCTGGTTCGTGGGGGGTTGGGGATCAGTCCTATCGACAACCGTAGCTATGGAATTCCCCACACTAGTAGAACCAATATAATTAACCGAGGTTGGAAGATCAAACATGCCCATCAGTGATGTGTACATTCCAGCCCCTAAGCTCTATGCAGCAGGTTTGACCTGATCAACCAATGGCATAGCAGACTCATTAGACTCTAAACAACCTTTTCGGGTAAAATCAAGTTGGTCAACAGTAACCAACTTGCCCTCATGTGGAAAAACCACTACACGAAAAATGGTCAACGCAATAGCGGACATTGCATAAGTCTAGTTTCTTCCTAGAAGCAAATTGTAGTCCAAAAGAGCATCAATCACTTCTACTTCAACAGACACTGCTTTACCTACCAACTTAATTTCAAAAGCTGACAGGATACCATGTGGATGGAAGGATCTTCCATCAAAAGCAGTAATCAAAGTGTTTGATGGGACCAGCTCTGGGAATCCAAGAGCTTTCCAACAGGTCAAGGACATAACACATGTAGAATCCCCCTCATCAACAACTTCCATTTCAATGGTCTTACCACCATGGACGACATCTATTGGTAAGGCTACATGGTAAGGCAGGCGAATTTTAACATCAGACAAATGAAATTTTGCCATGAGACTCGAAGAGTCCATGCTGCCTAAAGCTGCTAAGAGGGCATCCCGCTGAGCGGGACAACTCTGTAACACCTCTAAAGCTGACATTACACACGGGGTTTGAGCTAAATCTTCAACCACAGAGTAGTTTGAAGCAGCCCTCACATTAGGGTTATGCAAGGTCTTCTTGAAGACACCTTTTGGTATCTTCGACATAGTTTCAGCAGGTTTCTCTATCGTGAGAGGGTTAGAAGTTTCACCTACAGCTTTACCCTTCTCAAGAGTCTCTTTCTCATAATTTTTGTTCCTTGCCTGCAACAAAGTCGAAGATCGAACCATGTTGATATAGTTTGGGTCAGGGGCAGTTTGAGTGCCCCCTGCTACATTAGAAGCTGAAGTAGAGTTCTGTCCTTGGGGAAAGGTATCCTTCAGGATAGCCGGTTGTTGAGCTTTAAGCAGCTTCTGGGCTTGATCCATAAGGGGAAAAAGGTGAGTAAGGTGGTCCTCATGGCACAACTTACACAGGAACTTGACCTTCTTCTTTTCTTTCTTGCCCCCATAAGCATTGTTCGTGGGCTTTTGCTTGTTTTGATTTCCCTCTCCCTTTTTTCCTTTCTTTTTCTTCTCGCTGGGCTCCTGATTTCCCTTTTTAGAGGTTTGTGAAAAAAAATTTGCACTCTAGGGGGAGGGGGAAACATTTGTTGCCTCCAGCATAGGCTGCTTGACAGACAACTGGTGAATTTGTTTAGCCAAAGACTCTACGGTGGGAGAGTTGATAGATCCAACCACACCATCGGTATGGGGTCCAGGCTTAGGCTTCTCCGCATCATGCATAGGCCTCGGTGCCTCAGGGATAATCTCATACAAGATCCCAGATTGTGAATAAATCAAATCCAGTTGCTGGGCCCTGAGAATGGCTTCTTCTTCATTCGTCACTCCTAAGGTGGATACATCCTTAGATATGTAGGGCAACAAGGATTTAAGGAACCACTCTAAAAGAAACTCAGGAGGGATAGTGGATTTTATAAGGCTCTTTTGCCTTCTCCACTCTTGGATGTGATCCAAGATGTGGGTAGCCTTGTTTTGCCTAAAAGTAGACAACAAGTCCATTCTGAAATCATATCAGACTGGAAGCTGAAAGTGGCTAAGAAATGCACTAGCCAAGAACCAGAAACTACTGAAAGCAGCAGAAGGCAATTCAATATACGATTTTGCGCGGTACCTGTCAAGGTTCTCTAGAATAGCCTCAACCTAACTGAATCTTCATTCAACAAATTTGAAGAACACCATAAATGGAATGTGGTGGCATGAGCCCCAGGATCTTCACCAACTTTTCCTTTGAACTTAGGGATGTCCAGTGGAAATTTGGTGGGAACAGGTGGCCACAAGGGGTCATGCCTCACCGGGTCATTCATCAATTTTGACAAATCTGGCAAGTTTAAGGTTTCCAAGAACGAAATTTTGGGTCGGACTGGGGTACTAAATGTGCTAGCATGGGGATTAGAGAGACTTGCCCCTGAATGCCCATGGGTAAAAGTAGAGTTTCTCCCTGCCACCGATTGCAAAGTGGGAAGATTAATCTGAAATGGATTCATCCATAAGCCACAAGATTGTGTGTGGGAGGTGCAGTGTAAGAATTTCGGGCCGTCCCCATAGAGACAGGAGCCGGTATCCCTCCGTTGAAAAACGAAAAGGGAGAGCTCGTGAATGGGACCGAAATTGGAGTTTGGAAATTTTGCCCATAAGAGGTATTGTTCCCAAACTGTACTCCTACATAGGAAGGTGATGGGCCTACGTATGGAGAGAATGGGTAAATGTGCCCCCCATTCTAAGGAAATCCTTGGACAAATGTTGAGGATCCTACCGGACCACTCTGGGTAGTATATGGAAAGGAAGAAGATATAGTAGGTATACTGGGAATCCTAGTAACCATATCACCAGAAGTACCTGCTAGGTTTGAGTGAACCAGTGGTTGAACCACCCGGCTCGCTGGAGTCAAAGGTGTAGAAGGTATACTAGATCTAGGGGCACTTACTGGGGGAGGTAGTACCCCTTCAACCGGAACGGCTGAGGTGAACACAATAGGACTTTCTTTCGCAGAAGACATGATCCTACCCACAGGGACACCTAATACAAGTGAATCAAAAGGTCTAACCTGAACAATCACAGGATCATTTAAATCAGTCAAGGGTGTGTTAAAATTCCTTGCAAACTCGTCAGTCTGCAATTCTTCTATCTCAACTGTATTAATATCAAAACGGTTAGCTATAAGTTCCAGTTCACCTAGAACTTCACTTATCCCTACTGGTTCAAATGAACCGTCCGTGTCCAATCTCCGCCTTTGGGGTGGAGGTGGAGGCTCCAATGTGACGAGAGGAGGAAGGTTTCTCAACCTTCTTAATCTTCTAAAAGGTTGATCCTCCATGATTGAAAATTTGACAAATCACACCCTAAGGCCAACTAAACACAGGCAAAACCACAGAGCATACACTATAAAAATCCTAAAGGCTCAAACAATCAAACAAGGGCGAAAGATATACTTTCCAAAAGAAAGTTGATGAACGATTACTTGGCGTCCTTGAAGCGGTTCTTAGGCACAAGTAGATGAATCACCCAACCGCCCTCCTACACTTACAAAAAGGGTTGACTTCCAAGCCCATTCAAGGTGAACCAGAAATAGCCTTTCGGTTTACCTAGGTATGAACCCTAAATGTCAAGAGACTAAAGGATACCTTAGCTATACCAACAGTTTGGGGGGACAGTCGCAAGCCTGACTCGTACACATGGGCAGGGTAGCTGAGCCCGAAACTCTGTCTAGGACAGAATCCCTAGATGCGTAAAAGTCCTGATTTACATTTTGACAAGGAATCAGAGGGTTATCTCCTTAGTCCATGCCTCCATGCAGCCTCGTGCTTAACTCCCATTTGAGAGGAGCTTCCCAGATACAATCGATAAAGTCAAGGATTTACCTAAAGAAAGGTCCACTAAGTCTGAATTTTAAAACTTATGGGAAGTTTACACTTCCTATCCCACAAGTCTAGCCTAAGCTAGTAGGTGAAAGGCCCCTAAAAACAAAAAATTACTAGTAAATTTTAATTATGCGTTCATTTTAAAGGGTTGTTTCTTACTCAGAAGGAAATGGAGTGATGTACTTATGGTGTTTTTGATTCGATAAGAAATAAATAAAAGCAAAGGTGTATTTTTCAAAGCAAATTACCACTATTAAAGGAAACTTCTTTTTCTTTTTTGTAAATATATATTGATGAACAAACGCAAACGATAAAAGAAACTAAGCCTATGTTTTTTGTAGTTTTTGAGATTATATATATTTTTTAAACTGAAATGAAAACTACTTATGCAAAAACTTGACAATGATTTTCTTTTCACTTTTTAAAAATGATCAAACTCTACTATGCACCTAAAATGCACTAAAACTTGAGTATACTTGGATGCAATAAACTGTATAAAATAAATAAACTGAAGTAAACAGGTCAAAAGAACCACGAATCAACCAACAAAGGCAAACAGGGAACCCTAGCTTGGGTGCGCACAGTGACAAAGATCACCACAAACTCATAAAGGTAAGTGACAGCCAACCACTATCAAAAGACAGACTGAAAAAGTAATGCCCAAGACCCTGATCACTGATCTGGACAAAGACACTTCACCCTATAACCCAAACAGGCCAAGCTACTTCAACATGCAAACATGAAATAATCCAAGCAAAAGAAACTCAAGGGCTTTTGAAAAAGCACAAAGTGTGGTCACCAAAGTCTTCAAACTAACAGCACAGTATCTATAAAGAAAGCCAACTGACATACATGAATTATGTAAAGACAGGGACAAGCAAACCCTAACTTAAAAAATCCGTATTTCCAGGCATGTACGCTACTGTATATAATGGCAACTCGCGTACTGTACCCAATTGTCCAAGAGAGAAACCCGCGTATGCAGGCCTTTGTATGCGACTGTGCAGAAGAGAAACCCACGTACAGGTACAAAATGTTTCTAAAAAACAAGAAAAATCCACAAGACTTTCAAACACTATGATAAGTATGAACTAGGATAAAAGACCACACACCAATTTCAAAGCAAAGATTGGTTAGGGGTGACAGAAACAACCTACAGCAGTCTGGGCTCCCCAGCGGAGTCGCCAGTTCTGTTGTACAGGAATAAACACCTTATAGCCGAAGGTCAGGGGTTACCAACATACTCAAGAAACTTGCAGGAAATCGACTCTAGAGTGCAGTAAAGGAAATAGGAGGATGTGAAAGACTCACCCGATACACGATGGTTGATCCTAGCTTGTCCTCTTCCGCTCTGCTTCTCCTTCACCTATCAAGAGTCAATATTCCAAATGCAAGATGATACATATATCTAAATAGGTTAGATAAATCATATAAAGAATGCTGAAACATAAGTATTTATCAAACCACAATATATGAGATACATTCAAGACACATATGGAAGAAGGATTCTCTTTATTAACAATAATGAAAGAGTTTAGATTACAACCTAACGCCTGAGACAAGGACTCCTCTGTAGCCAAAGTATTCTGAGTTCCACTACTCCAAATACTTTTGTATAAACTCCACTAGCATAACTTTTCTCTCCAAGTGTATATGATTAACACCCTCCCCAAGGCCTGTATTTATACTGGGTGAAATAAGGCAGTTTCGAAGGTTGAGGAGGTTGAGATAGTTAAGGTGATTAAGGTTAAGTGCTTAACTAATCTCAAGTAATCGCGAGTTTTTATTTTAAATGTCAAAGGAAGTTGTACGTGGGTATCAAGATTGACAACTCGCGTATGACACGCGAGTTTCTCTAAGGGTAACTCGCGTACAAATCTATACGCGAGATGCAACAACCGATACTCGCGTACAACACGCGAGTAGCATATATAAAGAGTCGCATACATGACTTGACATATCCAAAGGGTAAAAATGACCAACTGGATGGATGATAAATGTAGTTCATAATAAGCCCATCTATAGTGTTTGAGGCAACCCTCAATCCATAAATGTCCTTTTGTGTGCCAACATGAGGGATGTCGGCACTCGGACGGAGAGGTGCCATTCAAGTGGATAATAGCTGGACCCCATTGCAAGATTCTCCCGCTCCAATATGGACCATACACCATCACCAAGGCCTATCGGGGACAATTCCTTCAAGCTCACTATTCCACCATTCCTTGGTTTGCACCCAGTGTTCAATGTGGACCACCTTCGGCCCTACTTTCTACCTCTACTAGACACATCAGACGTGGCAGAACAACTCACACCAATAGATTTAAACCCCGACTGCACGGAACAAGCCACAACTGATCAGATTATGGACACATAGGTCAAGAACACCTACCAATAGAAGATCCAGCTATATCGAGTTGTCAAAATAGGCTAACTTCTTCACCAGGGAAAGTGGCTCACCAGGGGCCAAGTTCAACAGAAGTTTCCTCATCTCATGGAGGAACTCAACACAATGGGGACCATTGCTTCCTAAGGGGGGAGGAATGATCAAGGAGGATATTGGTGGCCACCCACCTATTCCTCTTGGACCCCCACCATTGTTTCTTTCAGTTTTCCAGTTTGCTTAATTCTAGCACAATTTACTATTTTTGGCAGTTTTCGGGTCCTAAACTTTCGGAGTCGTTTTGAGGCCCTAAACGACGTTTTTTTAGCATCGAATGGTCGAGCAAATATGAGTCAATTTCAAACTTGATAGTTGTTATTTATGGATGTATTCCTTAAATAGATCTTTCTAACGATGTATCATGCATGTCAAACGGAGTTAGTATGCTAAAGTTATGAAC
>LPNX010106250.1:126905-154892 GCA_001517045.1 Pseudotsuga menziesii | reverse complement strand
CTCTTCTCAGAGATAAGCTACCAACACTCTAGCTAGTTTATTTCCATTCTGTATGTAAACAAGTTTTAGTTATTGATTAATGAAATGAAGTGTTATTTCCACTGCATATGTGTTTCTATGGTTATTTGTGTATTCTCTTGTGTTCCTGCATAAATCCGGATCAATCCAGTACTAAAATTTTGAGTAATGATTGTTGACGGAGGAACTATAAATTGCTCAGGGAAATTCCATAATATCAATCTGGCTATGGGGGAATATGTATTGAATAGTCCAATGATTGTTATCCTAATGGGTGGTGTTGATGTTTTCTTGGGTGTCTAATGGTTACAATCATTGGGAACAGTGGCTTTTAATTTTCAAAAACGTTTCATGAAAATTTCATGGGAAGGTAAAGAATATGAGTTAAACGGTATCACAGGAAAACCAAGCAAGGTGATAAGCTCTAATGGTATGAGAAAGTTGTTAAAAAAGGGACATCAAGGAATAGTTTGACAATTATGCTCATTAGATGTTCAAACCTCAAAATTCCCTATCTCCTTAGATATCCAAGGGTCATTAATAAGCATTCGAAGGTGTTAGCATTGTTTTTCACTCCGCGTAAGACGATCATAAGGTAAAACAGAGAAAGGGCAGCTTCAAAACACACATAAATTTCCAGTCTCAGGGTGGCCAATAAATCATTTTAAAAGGGATAGCGTTTCTACGGTGAGGATCTAAAGGCGATTCAAATTGATGGACGAAATGATTTTCGCGAATACCACATGCACGATCAAAACTGCCTTTGCATCTCTGCGAAATGAAGTTAAAGCGACCGTAGGTTCCAAGGGCCACGATCAACAGAAGACAAATCGAGGGGTGAGAATGATTCTACTGGATCAAAATGCTCGTTGAGTTTTTGTTCCTCTGATCTACGAAATAGGTTAAAGGGAGGTAGCATTCCACTGTGCAGATCTCATCGAGGCAGGATATATGGTGGGTAGCGTTTTCACTGATGGGACGAGCGTGAGATAAGTGGACCCCAGAAACTTGATGAAATATGAAGGTTCCATACATGTGGATGATGTATACAGAAGGTATTCGGATCGAACGGTTAAGAACTTTCCAGCTTAGTAAAATCTGTGTTAAGATTGGTCTGAGGCAGAATGGATGTCCTCACGTGTGATCTACCTTTTCGACAGGTAATTGATTTCCCTGACACCATTTGTGGCATACTTATAGGTAAAAATAACTGCTATGACAGCGCCAGCTCTCCCATCACCAAAGGTCTTCCGTATGATTTGCATGTAAATATGAAGGAGATCATGAGTATTGAAGATACGAAATGGTGAATATGATCTCTACATGAAGCAGGGGAGACATGTCAGAAAGAAACTATTCTAATGCCATCATCAGCTGAGGTGAAAGGGAAAAGAAAGTCAAGTCCATATGCCATGAAACAGGTTGGTGACGATGAGGGAAAATTCCAAAGGTATTTTCTGTGGCCAGCTTGGTGATGCTAAAGCAGAGGTGGCATGACTAGATATTCATTGTGAAATAGAGATCTAAGGCCCACGTGCTCGCTCGTGATGTCATCATGATACTCAAAGGTGAGGTGTGCAAAGAGTGCTGATGGGTCATATCCATGTTTTCTATATAAATGCCACATCCACGAGCCACATATATGTAAAGGGTGAGAACGGGTAGAGGAGAATTTCAAAGTATCAGTCTACTAAAGGTTTTGAGAGCTCTAGATATTTGCAATGTCTGCCTGGATTAAATAAATTGTCTGTCAAGGCGTGTTGTTTGTTGACAAACATGATTCCATGTTCATCTATTTCCCTAGTTATTACGCCAAGGAAGCATCAACCATCGAGGAAGAGACGTCCATTGCATTAGAGGATCCATCTGGTTTCAACGAGGTCGTGATAGAGACGTTCATCATATTAGATGAACCTCCTGAGGTTGGTGAGGGAATTGTTGTCTTAGCAGAATGCTTTTGACAATGCGGTGCCTGGGCTTTCATGTCCCATGGGTGTCCCTCTAGACCCCCCCGGATGTAGTCGCTACCTCCAAAGCCTCGACACATGGTGATAGTTGCTAGAAGCACTTTGTTGGAGCGAATGCTCATACCAGAGCATCAAGGGTCGAAAGCCTTCATCATCGCTTTCATGCATTCAATTCGCCAACTTTTTCTAAGGTGGTGAGGAGGTTGAAGACACACCCCGCTGTATTTCCTGCAAGAGAACCCTCCTCATGGGAGGTGAAAAGTATAAGAATGACAAGCCACTTTAGAGGCTAGTTACTATCAAGAGCAATGCGACCCTTCTTCAAGTCCCCTCTTATAATAGTGTTACCAACAGAGGAAGGGATAATGAGGAGGGTTGAGTACGTAAGGGACACAAACCTTCTTTCCAGCCATAATCCCATGCAGAAATGTTCCTTTGAGCATGGAATGGACACAAATGCAAGGAAATATGACACGTTGCAGACCTAATAGAGGGGTAAGAGGCCCAGACCCGTTAGCAATAAGCCACCCAAAAATGTCTCGAGACGTTGTTTTCAAAGATAACGAGCTCAGAACCAGAAGCGTCGCGTTGTCATTCAGACCAAGCACGTGCATTTTCTCCATGATGTTTGTTCAGTATATGTAAGATGTAGCGGAGGTGCCACTTTCTAGTTAGTTAGTATTCTGATTATGACTGTAACCAGTTTCTCACCTCGTTTCGAGGTTAGCCTCAGGGGTATGAGAACACTATAATAAGCTCCATGTCGAGGGAGAAAGGGTTGGTTGGTATTGAATCTGTAAAGAATATTGTGTCTGTAATAATTTTGAATTACTATATAGAGTCGAATGCTGGTTATATGCATTTCGAGGAATTCCTATGTGTTTCCAAATTACAGTATGTACATTTCTTTTCTCATGTGCATGTGTTTCCTGTTATCTTTTACATTATGTTTCTCTTCATGTTGTAGAATCAGTGTATAATGGATAGGAATTCATACTCATATGCTCTTGCCATTGTCTCTGATATCCACTAAAAATTTCTTCCAAAACTGGCATGGAATTCATCCCTACGGTGCTCTATGCTAGCAGACTGTCATCTTTCTGCTATTACCACCATACCCCAAATACAATGATAGTGATTGAGACACTACCTTGCTCATGTAAGCATTTTTTTGTGCAAACTATTCTGTTTCCTTGGATTTTTTACTCCATATCTTGATAGCTCTTTCCTTTGTCTCCAACCACCAACGTTTAACATTTATCCTATGACATTATGTCTAGCCTTGCTATACATCTATGAGAGATCCCTCTCTTGAATTGGAGAATCCAACTCCCTTTCCTAAAGAGGTTCTACTATTTCCTTGGGGTTCACCTCCCCGTAGTCATGGGTGCAATTCTGGGTGCTAACAAAATGGCTTCATTACCGAGGAAGAAATTGGAAATCATCCCTGGGAAGAACGATAAATATTCAAAGAGAAAGAGGGTTTCTATGGGAAAACATAAGCCCCTACATGCGAATAGAGGTTGCGTTATTTTCCCTTGCGAATCCATGTTATAGTTTCTAAAAGAATGACTCCACTGGGGACATCAGCCACCAAAAATACTGATACGAGGAGGAGGGATCAAAACCTCCTGAAACTATGGGCAATATTACCATAGACCAGACTATCGATGGTGAACGATGGTCAGGAATCTAGAAGAGAATGGATTTTTCACCCGATGACTTCCATAAACCCATGTTTCCAACACCATGACAGCTCTGCTAATGTCATGATACTAAAATTTAAGTTTCCAGAAGGATTTGGTAGCTTCCACAACCTATGTAAATTCACCATAAAGGCATGGGTAGGCTCGAAGAAAAGACAAGATACTTAAGACTTAGCTTTATCTAGAACGTATTGAATTTTCTTGTAAATATTTATTTCTATTTTCCTAAGTTTGTTAGAATAATCTGTCATGGCTTATTTACCAAAGAAAATTCATGAGTTCTCTCCTGCATATCCTTCCCTACGAACGGAGAATATCTCTCCATCTTGTACATCTGATTTTAGTCCGGATCCTCCACCTGAAACCCCTGACATTAAGAGGCATCCTGATGAGCCTCGTGATGCCGTTTTCGAGACGATGCTTTTTCGACAAGACCCCGTTACACCCAATACCCAAAGCCGATACATGCCTCTTCGCCTACCTCATATCCTTCATGACTTCCCTGCAAAACATTATAAATACCTTCCTGAGTTTGATGGAGAATCTGAAGGCTGTAGAGCTGAGAAACATTTACAGGATTTTGAATGCTTTCTTGAGCTTTTTGAGATAGAGCATGATGATGTTTGTATGAGATATTTTTCCCAATATTTGCAAGGTCGTGTCAAAAGATGGTCTAGAAATTTACATCCGGAATCCATCAATACGTGGGAAGATTTTTCTTGTATATTCCTAGATTTTTGGGGTGAAAAGAGATCGTTTGACTGGGTGCTCTCAGAGTTTTATTCTATGAGGAAACGCGAGGGTGAAGCTATGTCGAATTTCAACATATGGTTTGCAAATTTCTATTACGGCATGCCCAAGGAAATTCATCCCTTAGAAGGTGCCGCGAAGCTACATTACGCATCTGTCCCCCCCCCCCGATCTGTCTCTATTTATATTGGAGAGAAAGTCGTATTCATTACAGAAGATGTTTGCTGACGCGTTGGAGATCGAATAAAATTTCAGGCTATCGAGAAGGTTACCAGAACAGGAAGGTAATATTGAAAATGATGAAGATTTGAACCGGGTAGAGCTACATGAGACGAAGGAAGGATTTCCTTGGAAACTTGCATCTTCCTCCAATATACAAAAATAAGATCATCATGGATGTGGAAAGGTGAACAATTTTATCAATCTGTTCTCGAGGGAGTGCAACCAGCCTATTGCGAATCGCATGCATGATGCCCCTGAGCAAGATTTTTGCGTACCCATATATGATGAATACGAAGATGACTATTGGGGCGGCGGGCCTGAAGGAACTAAAGCATATGTTGTAAATATTGGGCCTGATAGGGAAATAGATACGGTTCCTGAAATCAAAGGTGAGAGGTTTTTCGTTTTTGTTGAGGAAGGTGAATGCGCCCTTGCTGGAGTGATTCCAAAAGATGAAATTATGGTTCCTGAAGCCTAGATCCAAGAACATGTTGCATCATTCAAAGAATTCCTACAAGTATTTGTGCATGGTTCCTTAGAAAACTAGCTAGATCAAGGGCCCTGAGGGTTGAATTTCAAACAATTCTCCCAAAATAATTGGATGGGAGACCCCTATAGGAAATGCAGTGATCTTGATGGTCGCATCCTTGATTCTATGGAAGGTTTTCTCGACCTAAAATACCATCGAAGAGTAGATGAATACCATGGAGAAGAAGCTTCTCTGTGCAACCCAGGCCAAAGGACAGAGCTGGCCAATTCGATAGAGGAGCGCAACACCGCTTTCTTTGGGACACTTGTAAGGAATCAAGCCTTGAACCCTGAAGTTCCACACGTAAAAGATGATGCTGCAAGTACTGATGAACCAAAAGACATCTCTCAAATCCTTTTGGTACGTCGCCTCCACATGATGCTGAAAGAGTGGCAGTTGGAACATTTTTTTCACATCAGGCGAACAGCTAAAATATTTGGCATTCATCAGGGTTTCTATGATATGGTAGCAGAATACATGGCAAGACTGGAAGAGGGTAATGAATGGTTAAACCTCTATCAAAAAAAAAAATTCTTTATTGTAATACTATGTCGTTAGGTTTTTTTATATTACTTTTGGTCCAACATGAAAAGAAATGGGATTTATGGGACCATTTGCTTGGATGGATTCACTGGAAGTTAGATGTTACTTAAAATGGAAAATGAGATCCAGTAGTTAGATAGGTAGAGATGAATAAGCTCCGTATGACGAGCATTTCCTTTTAAGCAAGTTTTCTAAATACCCACAAAGTTTTTTTTAGTTAGTCCCATTGTTTGGATTAATTTTGGTCTATGGAGCAATTTTTGAAGTTTGTAGCGAATCTTAGGGAACCACCCAATGGATTTTGGCACTTGGTATACGTTTCTCTTTGCTGACTCATAGGAAGGATAGCATCCCTAGTTGGAGCCTCTTGTTAGCACTGTTTTTTGCTTCACGTAAGACGATCAGAAGGTAAAATGGAGCAAGCGCAACTTCAAAGCGCGCATAAAATTCCAGTATCAAGGTGGTCGAGAAATCATGTTAAAAGCGATAGTGTTTCTACGGAAAGGATATAAAGGCAAGTCAGATTGATGGAATAAATTATTTTCATGAATACCACATGCGATATCAAAAATACCTTTGCATCTCTAGGAAATGACGTTAAAGCGACCTTAGGTTCCAAGGGCCACGATCAATAGAAGACAAATCGACGGGTGATATTGATTCCACTAGATCAAAATGCCCATTGAGAATTTGGTCCTTCGATCTATGAAATAGGTTAAAGGGAGGTAGCATTCAACGATGTAGATATTGTCAAGGTAGGATCTATAGTGGGTAGCACTTTCGCTGATGGGACTAGCGCGAGATAAGTGGCCCCCAGAAAACTAATGAAATATAAAGGTTTCATACACATGGACGATGGATACATAAGGTATTTGGATTACCAATGGCTAAGAACTTTCCAGCTCTGTAAAATTCGTGTTAAGATCAGTATGAGGCAGGATGGACTTCCTCACGTGTGATATACCTTTTTGACAAGTAATTGAGTTCCCTGATGCCATTTGTGGCATACCTATAGGTAAAAATCAATCCTATGACAACGTTAGCTCCCCCAGCACCAAAGGTACGCCATATGATTTACATGTAAATCCGAAGGATATCGTGAGTATTGAAGATACAAAACAATGAATATGATCTCTACACGAAGTAGGCGAGACGCAGCAGCAAGAAAGTATTCTGATGTCGTCATCAGCTGAGGTGAAAGGGAAAATAAAATAAAGTCCATATGTCATGAAACAGGTAGGTGGAGATGAGGGAAAATGCCAAAGGTATTTTTTGTGGCCAGCCTAGTGATGTTGAAGCAGAGAAGGTGGTGTAACTAGATATTCAGCGGGAAATAGAGATCTAAGGCCCGTGTGCTCGCTCATGTTGTCATCATGATAATCAAAGACAAGGTGTACGAAGAGTGCTGACGGGTCATCTCCATGTTTTCTATATAAACTCCACATCCTCGAGCCACAGAGATGCAAAGGGTGAGTATGAGTAGAGGAGAAGTTCGAAGTATCATTCTGCTGGAGGTTCTGATAGCTCTAGATATTTTCAATGGCTTCCTGGTTTAAAAAACTCGCATGTCAAGGTGTGTTGTTGGTTGAAAAACATGATTCCACGTTCATCTATTGCCCTGGTTATTACACCAAGGAAGTGTCAACCATTGGGGAGGAGACGTCCATTGTGTTAGAGGATCCATCTGGTTTCAACAAGGTCATGATAGAGACGTTCATCGTATTAGATGAACCTCCTGAGGCCAGTGAGGGCATTGTTGTCTTAGAAGAAGACCATGCTTTTGACGACGTGGTGCCTGGGATTTCATGTCTCATGGGTGTCCCTCCAGACCCCCCGGATGTAGTCACTACCTCCAAAGCATCAGCACATGGTGATAGTCACTAGCAATGCTCTGTTGGAGCGAATGCTCATACCAGAGCATCAGGGGTCCAAAGCGTTCATCACCGCTTTCATGCATTCCATTTGCCAAGTTTTTCTGAGGTGGTGAGGAGGTCGAAGACACGCCCCACCATATTTGCTGTAGGAGAACCCTCCTCATGGGAGGTGAAAAGTACAAGAATGACAAGCCACTTCAGAGGCTTGTTACTGTCAAGAGCAATGTGCCCCTTCTTCAAGTCCCCTCATATAATAGTGTTACCAGGACAGGAAGGGATTATGAGGAGGGTTGAGCATGGAAGGGAAACAAACCTTATTTCCAATCGTAAGCCCATGCAGAAAGGTGACTTTGAGCATGGAACATACACAAATGCAAGGAAAGATGACATGTTGCAGACCTAACAGAGGGGTAAGAGGCCCAGACCTGTCAGCAATGAGCTGCCAAAAAACTTCATGAGACATCATTTTCAAAGCCAACAAGCTCATAACTAGAAGCATCGCACTGTTGTTCAGACCAAGCACGTGCATTTGCTCCATGATGTTTGTTTAGTATATGTAAATCATGGCATAGGTGCCACGTTCTAGTTAATTATTATTCTGATTATGACTGTAACCAGTTTATTGCCCCATTTCAAGGTTAGCCTTGAGGGTCTGAGAACGCTATAATAAGCTCCCCGCCGAGGGACAAAGGATTGGTTGGTCTTGAATCTGTAAAGACTATTGTGTTTGTAATACTTTTGAATTAATATACAGAGCCAAATGTTGGTTATATGGATTTACAGGAATTCTTATGTGTTTCCAAATTACAACCTGTACATTTCTTTTCTCATGTGCATGTGTATCCTGTTATATTTTACATTATGTTTCTCTTCATGTCATAGACTCAGTGTATAATGGATAGGAATTCATACTCATATGATCCTGCCATTGTCTCCGATATCCACTAAACGTTTCTTCCAAAACTGACATGGAATTCATCTGCACGGTTCTCTATGCTAGCAGACTGTCATCTTTCCGCTATTACCACCAAACCCCAAATACAACGACAGTGATCGAAACACTACCTTGCTCTTGCAAGCATTTTCCTATGAAAACTGCTATGTTTCCTTGGATTTTTTATTCCATAGCCCGATAGCTCTTCTTTTGTTTCCAACCACCAACGTTTAACATTTATTCTATGACATTATGTCTAGCCTTTCTATACATTTGTGAGAGATCCCTCTCTGGAATTAGAGAATGCAACTCTCTTTCCTAAAGCGGATTTGTTGTTTCCTCGGGGTCTGCCTCCCCACGGTGTTGGGCACGATTCCAAGTGCCAACATAAGGTATTTGAAGATATTACCAAAGGTACTCCACCTATTCATGAATTTGATCATGTTATCCACTTAATTCCAGGTAGCATTCCTCCTAACATCAGACCTTATCGATACCCCTATAGCCAAAAGAGTGAAATTGAGCATATGGTGGATGAAATGTTAAAGGATGGCATAATTAGGCCTATCCAAAGTTCTTACTTTGTAGCAATGGTAATGGTACACAAGCCCGATGGATCATGGTGTATGTGTCCTGATTGTAGAGAGATCAACAATATCACCATTAAAGATAAGTTTCCCATTCCCATCATTGATGAATTTTTAGACGAATTACATGGAGCAATTGTCTTCACAAAGTTGGATCTTTGTTCCAGGTATCATCAGATTTGAATGAAGGATGAAGACATCCCCAAAACAACATTCATAAGTCATGAAGGTCACTATGAATTTTCATTCATGCCATTTGGTCTAACAAATACACCTTCCACATTTCAAGGTTTGATGAATTCTATTTTCAAGCCTTTCATTATAAAATTTGTGCGGGTATTCTTTGATGATATTGATCCGGATTTATGCAGGAATGCAACATAATACACAAATAACCATAGAAACAAATATGTAGTGGAAATAACACTTCATTTCATTAATCAAAGAACTGAAACTTGTTTACATACAGAATGGAAATAAACTAGCTAGAGTGCTGGTAGCTTATCTTTGAGAAGAGATGTGGCAGCTACATGCCTCTGAACTCTGTGTTACAATGAGGCTCGAAAGCCTATATATTATTGATAAATAATGGAAACTCTACACATCCAAAAACCTAACCCTAGGAGGCAAAACGCCAGAATGTGGGCCTTGTTGGGTAACTTGGTACATCAATTTCCCAGGGTCGTAACTTTGGCATACTACCTCCGTTTGACGCACATGATACATAGTTAGAAAGATCTATTCAAGGACTACATCCATTAGAAGAAAATATCAACTTCAAAATGAACTCATCTTTCTTTGAGCATTCGATGCCGAAAAAACGTCATTTAGGGCGTCAAAATGGCTCTGAAAGTTTAGGACCCGAAAACTGCCAAAAATAGTAAATTGTGATACAATTAAGGAAACTGGAAAACTAAAAGAAACAATAGTGGGGGTCCAAGTGGAATAGGCGAGTGGCCACCAATATCCTCCTAGATCAGATATACTAATCTATAGAAAGTCTTTGGAAGAACATGTTCAACATGTGGATAGGGTACTACAACTACTAAAGGAGAAAGAAATGTATGCAAAACCCTCAAAATGTTCTTTGGGATAAAGGAGGTAAAGTATTTGAGTCATATTGTATCTCATGAAAGTGTAAAGGTACACCCTAAAAAAACGAATTCCGTGATGGACTGGTTGATTCCCAAAACCATGAAGAATCTTCAAGGATTTTTAGGTCTGACAAGGTACTACCACACGTTTGTTCGAAACTATGGAAGAATAGCAGCTCCTCTAACATCGTTATTGAAGAAAGATGCATTTTATTGGACTCCAAAGAAAACTCAAGCCTTTCAACAACTCAAAGAGTCCATGTGTAAATCTCATGTTTTGGTGACACCATACTTCACAAAAACCTTTGTTGTGGAATGTGATGCTTTAGGAAATGGAATTGGAGTTGTACTAATGCAAGAAGGACACCCTATTCCCTTCACAAGTCATCCAATAAAGGGAAAGAACTTAAAAAATCCCATTTATGAGAAGGAAATTTTGGCAATACTACATGCCTTGAAGCAATGGTGCCCTACCTTATAGGGAGACATTTCAAGGTTAAAACTAATCATGATAGCCTTAAATACTTCTTGGAACAAAGGCTATCTTCATAAGAGCAACACAATAGAGGAAATTTCTATTTAAAATGGGCCTTCCAAAAATAATAGAAATTCCATGTCATCATGTATTAGCCAATCAAAATGCTTTAAAATTCAAAAAGGGAGCACCTCTTAAACAATTTTTTAATATAAATTTGGGGATAGGTATCATGAAAAAAACTACTTTTTTTGTTCATATTTTCGACATATCTCCATGTGGTTTTACTCAAATTTCAATTAGGAGAGCTTGTTGGATGCATAATTAAATTCCACATCCAACGATTACCCACTCGACATACTTTTGACGGGCCCCACTACCCCAAAAACAAGAAACACCTAAAAAAATGTGATGATGATGTCATTATCACATTTTTTCAGGTATTTCTTGTTTTTGGGGTAGAGGTTCCCATCAAAAGTATGCCGAGTGGGTACTCATTGGATACAGAATTTAAATTCTGCATCCAACAAGCTCTCCCAATCAAAATTTGAGTAAAAACACAAGGAGATATGCTGAAAATACGAACAAAAAAGTAATTTTTTCTTTTCTTCCTCAAAAATTAATAAATATTATTTTAACTATTATTTTATTAATTTTCCTTAGGAGGCCCTTTTTGAGTTGAAATTTCCTCTAAAGAAAATGGGTAACAAATGTGTTGGGATATGACTTTGAAATCATCTACAAAAAGGGGAAACAAAATTTTTTCGCAGATGCACTCTCTAGGAAAGATGAGGATGTTGAATCATTACTCTATGCTATTTTCATTATCCAACTAGATTGGATAGCCAAAGCAATGGACGAATGGAAAAATGATGAAAAAATATGGTCATTTATTCAAAAGCTACAGTAGGATCCCAGTGACTCTAATACATTTAGGTGGAAAGATGACTTGTTATGGTACAAGGATCGCTTATATCTTGGTAAGAGTTCCGAGCTCAAGCAAAAGGTACTTTTCTGAATTCCACTCTTTAGCAATAGGAGGGCACTCAAGTTTCTTAAAAACCTACCACAAGGTAAAGAAATATTTTTTTTGGGATGGTCTTAAAACCGATGTTCAAAAATTTGTGGCAGAATGTTTGGTTTTCCAACAAAATAAAGTGGAAACAATTAAGATCCCTGGTCTCCTACAACCACTTTCCATTCCAAGCCAAAGGTGGACAGAGGCTCAATGGATTTTATCACAGGTTTACCAAAGTTTGAAGGAAAGAATGTCATCATGGTGGTTGTTAATAGACTTACTAAATATGCACACTTTTGTGCACTATCTCACCCCTTCAAAGCAAACATGGTCACCAATTATTTTATGGAGATAGTACAAAATCTACGTGGTACTCCAAATATTATAGTAAGTGACAGGGATCCCATTTTCCCCAAAAATTTTTGGACCGAATTATTTTCTTGTTTGGGTACTCAACTCGCTCATAGCTCATATTATCACCCTCAATCTAATGGACAAACAAAGATAGTAAACAAATGTTTGTAAGGGTATATTCGATGTTTTACAGCTGATAAACTAACAGAATGGGTCAAGTGGTTACCCTTGGCAGAATGGTGGTCTTAATACTTCCTTCCAAGTTATATGGCTACGATCCACCATCCATCACATATTCACTAAGAGATTCTAAGGTTCAAGCAGTGGAAGACCACATGGAGCATCAACAACAAGTTCTTAAACTCTTAAAGGAAAACCTGAATCTGGCACAAAATCGGATGAAACAACAAGCAACACCGTAGTGAACGGATCTTTAATGTTGGGGATTGGGTGTTTTTAAGACTACAACCATACAAACAGATGTCCTTGAAGAACACTGAGAAGGATAATAAATTATCACCTAAACACTACTACATTTCGACCAAAAATCCGACGACCGTATTGTCGAATTTTCAACACTTCCCTATCGCATGTACGACACTATGATTTTTTTTTAACCATTGGTGGCTTGTCGTCGGTTATCCGACATCTTTTTCATCCGTCGGTTAAGAGACACCTCTTTTACCATAGGTTAAGCAACATGGAATACCGTCGGTTAAGTGACTGATATAAACATTACGTGTAGGTTAAGCGACATTGATAACCGTCGGTTAAGCGACGGAGATAAACATTACGCGTCGGTTAAGCAACATGAAGAACCGTCGGTTAAGCGATGGAGATAAACATGAAGCATCGGTTAAGTGACATGTAGACCCGTCTGTTAAGTGGCGGAGATAAAGCATAAGCATCGGTTAAGCGACATGCAGAACCGTCGCTTAACCGACGGTTGTGAAATTAAAAAAAAAAAAAATTACTTGCAATTTAAAATACCCTTCCCACTTTAAAACAGTTTTTTGTAGAAACTTTCACAAGTCGCCAAAAGACAAAATACAACCTTCAAATAATTTGAGATCATTGATATAATCAACTTTTGGGAAATGTAACATTAAATTAATGATCTTACCATTCAACTTCCTTAAATTAAGAGTATGTGATTTATGATATGTTTCACGTTTTCACTAGAAAATGTGTTGTCTGACTGCTCTCTTGGACTGAGGACCTTGTGAAAAAAGGAAATCTTGACTGCAGAATTCTCACGGCTCAAACCCGACTCCAACATCCCTAATGACTGCATTATTTTGCTGTGTGAGTATATTATTCAAATAAATAGTCCATATTAACTTAGCATTTGACTTTGCAGAAGCAAATCTTGTTGTCCAGCCCGAGCCTCTACAAGGATTCAAATAGAAATTTCTTCTTGTATAGAGCTGGGCAGGTTCAAGCCTGTGGGCGAGTTAAAATCCAGCTGATAATGTAATAAATTAGACAATTGACCCTGCATATGTTGATCCAGGACCTCGATTTTGGGCATAAGTGAAAATTGACTGAGATTTGGAATTCCAACAAATCTCACGCATAGCTAATGCAATCCAGTCTCTTACTCATTAGCTCCTCCTTATATACCATTAGTTAAACTGCATAAGATGGGTCGGTGACAGAAAATGAAATGATCATGAGTGACACGCTGTTGGTATGCTGAAGGAGGATGTTGTCATTGCAGCAATCCTCGGTTTGTCGATCCAGAAAAGACAAACTTTCATTGTAACTCTATTCCATAGAAATACAAAATTGAATAACAAGTAGCATATTGTTCCATACCTTCACAATCTTGATTTTTTTCTCTTTGCGAAATGGTTTGTTTGTGCACAGTTCTGAACATCTGCAAGCCTTTGAACAACTCATCGATTGGACTCTGCAATTACAGATATCTATATAAATTATTAAAGTAAGAAAGCCACACACATTACCAAGCAACATATGTAATGGTTTGAATTTGTAGAACACAAGATATTACCATGATTGAAATGTTAACACTATTTATCTTACTAAGCAACAAAGAGAATTACCTTGCAGAAAAAATTATAGGCTAGGCAATCTCTGTAAGAAATCTACATGCTAGTGAAGCAATCTAAACACCATTTTTCAGTTTTGGACAAAAGAAAAAAGAAAGTTACCATAATCATGAACTGAAATAGGAAATAAAGAATCAATATAATTTATCATTATAACCCATTACATGGATGATTTCTTAGTAAGCGTATCCCTGAGTAAGCCTTTAACCAATGTCGCCTATCATTATTGAAGTTTGTTGTTCAGTAAAATGACCAAAAGGGGCATTAAATGCAATCCCCATATACAGTCCACAAGCCAAATATGTGAGCAGTATCATATCATTCGTGTCCCAAACAGTTGCAAATATATTAAGGCATTGAAATATATTTTTTCAAGCAGTGCCACTGAGCGATTGATATCTCGTTTGGGCCAGAGCTTGATATCTCGTTTGTTGATTTCATCAAAAGGCTTTACCATGAAGGAAAGATACAGGAAGCAGAAACTATATTAAGGGAATTGGAATTAAGGAAAGATACAGGAAGCAGCAACATCATTCTATAGAGGATGGGAGGTTTGCTTATACTGATGATGCTCTTGTTCTTGTAGCTCGCATTCTTATTATAAGGACATCCACAGGGTCAAAATATCCAAGAATTTTGTGCAAGTCTTCCATCCCTATTTCATTTGGAAGTTCTTCTCATGGCTTTTCATTCTTCAAATGCATTTGAAAAAATGAAAATGGCAGAGAATATTTTTTCTACCCTCAGCAATGTAAGTTGTCATCCAGTGGAACTTAACAGCACACAATTGGTTTACCGGTCTTTGCTAATTTCAAGACTGATGTTGATTCTTTGGCACATGATTCTCCACTCTACAACCTTCCCATCCTGGTTGATGTTCAATATAAGAAATAAGTTAATACATATTGGCTATTGAAAAGAACAATAAGACATTTTATGAGGGGTGACAAGGCTGAATCTACAAGGAGATTTTAACTTTTATGTACTGTATGTTTTGACTTTTACCCTTAGCAAAGACTAACATAATACTAAATAAATATTTTGGTTTTTTATTTTTTATGTCATCATAATAAAAGAAATAATTGGATATGACGCCTTAGAGAAAAGTAGGCAATGGATTGAAAAAAAGGTGGGTGGCCTTGAAGCAATAGGCGGGGATATGTTTAATGGAACAATGCAATGCCTTGTGGAATAATAGGACACAAACAATTACATGATATTGAGACAGAAAGAGAATGCCGAACAAAAGAATCATAATGGAAGAACAAGGGTTGCGGAGATGCAGCAAAGGACATGGGAAATGAGGCAATAGAAATTCCCTTACATATTTATGTTGACCTTTTTCACACAAAGAAAAGGAGAGGTTGCCAAGATAGCTCTGGTGCAAGAAAAGAAGTATCAATGATCTAGGTTGACATCCCAGAAGACAGGCTCCCATAAAAGCAAATAAAGGAAGGAAAGAATAAAAGTAGATCTGTTCGCAAGCACACCCAAATGTTGCCATAAAAAAGTAACTGCATATACAGATGATGATGAAGAAAATATCCATCAACAAAAGCTGCATAAAAACAGTGTGAGCATACTACCACCCACGATAATTAAATTATAGAATTATGTGCAATACATAGACAAACTTCAACGGCTAATTCTGAGGTTGCTCCAGCCTAGGATTTAATATCATTGACAAATTGGCATTTGCAATCCATGTAATTTTGTCACTTCTTGGAAAGCAGAAAGTTAGTATGATTCAAAGGGGATGACCACAAAAAAATACTAAGCAAAATAATGCAATAAAAAAGTTAATCTACATATAGATGCAGAGGCTAGCTAAATTTTTGAGAAGAAATCCTATCAGATATGAAGCAAAAAATAATTGCCATCTCAGATATGAAGCAAAAAAATAATTCCCAGTAATTCAACGTAAATACAAACATGTGAACCCATGCAACAATCATTTGGGAAGCATGTCCTCCAACTAAACTAATATATACATATAAAAGAACTTAAAATCTTCTTAAATAATTACCTTGGAGAGCTTAAGCACTTTTGTGTCCGTTGACTAATTGTTGACTTAAATTACAATGAGCCTCCTCTGCAGCTTGCATATCCAGAGATATTCATCAACATATACTCCAGCTAGAGAAATGAAAAAGAAAAAAAAGGCTACCAAAAAAAAGTAGTCAATGCTTGTCAGAGAAATCTGAGACATATATGTTATAACTTATAGCTGCAAGAGCAATGACATTCAGACATATATAGAATGTGCTTAATACTCATATGGTTAGTACGACCAAGACTCTAAAGGCATATGGTTAGCAAGTAGCGAACAGATCTTTTAGCCATGAAAATCAATGTAATTTCATTTTATATTTTATGAAATCCCTGAGAACAACTAGCAGTATAGGCAAGCAACAAAAAGATTCTTCGGCCTCCCAAATCAATGTAAATTTTCTTTATGGTTTATTGAAGTTATCTAGAGACTTGTCAACAGGGATAAATGAAAACCTGTAGCTTTGCTGCCTCCCAAGTTGGACCACTACCTTTCCCCAAGATTTGTCCAACTAATTCAACCTAGTACAATAACCACCCATACAGACAAGGTCACTGCTCAAATTCAATAGGCATAGAGCACTATAGAAAATTTTTTAATTTTACAAATGTATGAAATTTCAATAGCTTAATAAACCCTCTTTAGAGTCAATAAGTATGCGATAAAAGTACGTGAAAGTGTTTACCACAGAAATATAAGTTATTCAATTGATATATTAAGCAGGAAATTACTTGGCTCAGTGCAGCAAACAGAACTCCCTTGAACTTACCTCCAGTGCAACAAATAAAACAGATGCAAAATTTTGCATGATCTAAGAACTTACTTGTGCCCAACGCTCCTTCCTGTTCATATTTCCAGCGGCTGGTTCTTGGAAAAGAAGACTAAGACCTTCCACAGTGCACTGCAAACAGGAAGTCACACATTCAATAAATAACCTTAAGATATGGAGGACATTGTTTTTAAGTGCAAAGCAGAAACATCACCAATGATGAATCACTAACAAATAACCATGAGGAATTAAAAACAGGTAAAAGACCGATCCATATGCTTTCTCACAGACACAGAACTTTGGAGAATGATAGGTTTACCATTTCTTTCAGATTATCAATAGCATTCAACGATTTTTTAGCATCCTCAGACAACCTCTGTTCACCACTTTTTGACTACCTTGAAGTACTTGCAATGGGCATGTCATCTTCCTTAGGTGCACCAACAAACACTATAGAGCTCAAAGTTTCTCTTAAACCTTCATCATCGCCCCAAGATTGAAGACTTAAATCTGTGAGCTCACGCCCAATCGCCACTGCTACTATTCTAGGTTGTGACATATATTGGCCTACATAAAAATGGAAGTTGAAACATGATATGTAAATGTAAACTGGTACAACAAAAAAATGAATGGTGAACAGGAGAATTAAAAATGAAACAATTGAAAACTAATATCCACTTACTGCTGAGAGATTGCATGGTCACACATTCCAATAGTCTATGGGCTTCCTTGGGTTAAGACCAAAAATGATATTTATACTAATTCATAAAATATATTTCAACAAATTATCTCATCACTGTCAAAATATCAGTTGTATGCCCAAGGGTATTTGGTTTAAGTGGCAAGCAGTAAGGTGATATGGACTGTAATAACACAAACAGGTTCAAAACCCCCAAGAGGACTCAGATGAGCACCAGTGCAAAAGTGACAAGTGATTTTGACAGCATTGAAACACCACTCGGTCCACTCCTAGTGCACACTTGGCCAAAGGATGGGCTGTAAGTTTCTACAATAAGCAACATTTCCCCCAAGAAAAAAATTGTTGTATAGATGACTTAAGAAAATATTAAATAATGCTACTCTACCAAAAATGATTGTAGTGCTCGTGCTATATTGATTTGCTTGAAGATATTATAATTGGACTAAATGCAAGATATATACAAAGAACAGACCATACATTCCAACACCGTAAAAGGATCAGATGCATAGATTTAAGAAAGTACTACAGCTCTAGAAGGAGATGATCTTAGTGCTATTATTATGTCGATTTCTTTGAATGTGGGTTATTTATTAAAAACTCCATAATATGTCCTAACAACCTGTTACCCCTCTTTTGGAAAGGGGTAAATGATGATCAGTTGTCGATCTGTGGTTAAACTATAGATCAGTGATCTGAGATTTGTGCAGCAGTATCAGATGGTCCAAAGTCCATGATACGCCTAGCCAAAAACAGAGGATCGTCCCTTGCTGTTTTGGTATCACTAACCTTCATATTTACTTAGCATGTTTTCAAACATGATGGTATGTAGCATGAAATATCACAGTCGCACTTTCATAATAATTACACACACTTTGATCATTTCCCTGTCTTAGTCTAAACTTGTTGTTTCTCTTTTAACTAAAGCGAAGTAGGAAACTGTGATTGTCAAGCTTGAAGGAAAATTTGAACAAAAGATCAAAGATTTATAAGCCAAAATCAAGAATTTCTTGAATTTTTCCTTAAAAAAATAAATTTGACATCAATGCTTTAAACAATTCAGATCTTTTGCAATTAAGGAAGGTATATAAAAGTGGATCTCTGGACATGAAGATTAAAACAGAATATTCTAATGCAAGGGAACTTAAATCCCATCTTTCAAGTGGCTCTATCGTCAAATCTCTTCTTACTATAAATAGCAGAGGCAGTCTTGCAGCAGGAGAAGGTGACAAAGTAACAATCTTAGATGCGAGGCAACTTATTGGATAGCCAGTTGTTGCACCTATGACAGCAGACAAGTCTAATGTGAAGCCTCTTGCCATGAATTCAGTTCGATTTGAACTAGTTCATCTTGTTTTCAACTCTGCAAATGAGAACTATTTGGCTGTAGCTGGGTATGAGGAATGCCAAGTTCTCACTGTCAATTCTTGAGATGAAATAACTGACCGTATTGCAATTGAGCTTGCTTTGCAAGGTGCTTACATTCGACAAATAGCCTGGCTTCCTGGTTCTCAGGTTCAACTCATGGTGGTGACCAACAAGTTTGTGAAGATTTATGACCTATCCCAAGATAACATTAGCCCTATGCATTATTTTACATTATTGGAAGATTCAATTAATGATGCAGTATTAGTACCCATCTTACGTGGTCGTCTAGTTCTTTTTGTACTATCATAACATGGCATGTTGTATAGGCAACAAATAGAAGTAGAGGGTTATATTGGAGCTCAAGTTTTGGCAGAGACTATCCATCTCCACGGTAGAGATGTGCAGTCAAAAGGTATATCTTTGTGTTTCACATCAGCCTACAGATTACTTTTCCTCCCTTATCATGATGGTTCAACTTTGATTGGGAATTTGAATCCTGATGCGACATCTATTAGCAAAGTATCTAGTGTTCTTGAGGGTGATCAAGATGGTCAATTAAGGCCTGCTGGACTACATCACTGGAAGGAGTTGCTTTATGGCAGTGGTTTCTTTGTCTGCCTCTCTAGTTTGAAGTCGAACTCTCCACTTACTGTGTCTCTTGGTCCTATGGAGCTGTGTGCACAACTTCTGCGATTTCCTGGAAGTCCATCTTCTCAATGGGTTGGCATTTCAGCTTACAGGCCTCTCTCTAAGGACAAAAATAATGTTCTTTTTTTACATGATGATGGTAGTTTGTAGATCTTCTCATTTGAAATGGATAGTGGAACTTGAGGATTGGAATTACTAAGACATGATTGCAACATCAATTTAGAGCAGGTGAAAAAGCTAGGCCCTGGCATCCTCAGTAATATAGCAAATGCTCTGACATTGTTTCATGAAATGGAAAGGAGAGGAATTGCAGCAAATCTCTTTTGCTACACCAACCTTATTAATGGGCTTTGCAGTAAAGGCAGGATGGAAGAAGCAAGTAAACTTGTAGAAGAACTGCTTGAGAGGGATTTACTTCTTGGCATCAATACTGACAGTGGATTATACTCTGAATATTTTAGAAGATTGAATTCTGTGGGAACTGATAATTTGTTTGTTGGGCCAAAGCTTGATATCTCATTTGTTGATTTCATCAAAAGGCTTTACCATGAAGGAAAGATACAGGAAGCAACAACTATATTAAGCGAATTGGAATTAAAGAATCCAGCTTCTGGTATTTCAAGTTGTACTGTGAAACTTGATAGTTCAGTCAATGATGATGACATTGATACAAATTCCATGCTGACAGCTAATACAGATGAAGAAATTTCGAAGGAGGTTTTGGCCACTCATGTCAGTTCACAGGATATGGAATCTATCATCAGGCTTTGTAAGGAAGGTAGAATGCAAGATGCATTGATGTTTTATGATGAAATGATTAAAATGGGGCTAGTGACAAACTTTAAGACTTTTAGTGTTCTCATTAGGTCACTTGACACAAATGATAAGCTGCAAGAAGCAAATAGGGTAATGAAAGAAATGCTAGTATTGCTCAGCCATATCACTTGAAAGAGGAACACTGTAAATTATGGATAATTTATTAATTTCTGAGTTATGGTAAAAATTTGACTACTTGAAAGACTCAAGAGAAATAGGAGAGGATTTAAAATCTGTTCCATTGGCCCTCAATTCGCTTAGTTGATCTACTTCTGGAGAAACTGTCTTGACTCTTGACAGTGGACTTATTCTCATTCATTTTTTAGGAATACAGGTTTAGATATTATCAGGTTGAGATCTTCTTCTGCACTTAACTGAGAACACAATCGGAGGGAAGAGGGCAAGGCTCTTCCATATATTAAGATCTTCTTCTGCACTTAACTGAGAACACAATCAGAGGGAAGAGGGCAAGGGTCTTCCACAGATTAGGTGGCAACTACAAAATAACCGCAGCAACAACAATAATAATAGCTTACCATCGTTTCACTTCGATTCTTCCTGTACCATCGTCGAGATAAAATGAGACATCAGTAACCCTCTCTTCCTTGTTGAAGACCATCCCAACGAGGGTTACCTGCGCACCCAAAAGACATACATAGTAAGGCGATTTATTCCATAATACATAAACACCTTGAATGTTCAGTAAAAATTAAGAACGGTTCTTACATTGTTGAAATCAACGCCATCTATTGTAAAATTTGAATTCTCATCAGAGAGCTTCTGGGTTGCCTGGCTTATCTGTTTTACCGTCAATGGAAGAAGCCCGGTGCTGGTACCACTTTTCTGCAAAACCATCCATGCTTGATTGAATGTTGGGCTCCTTAAACTGCCAAAACGTGCAGAGGTTGAAAGCCCTAAAACCGCCTAAGCTAAGAGGAAAAGCCGCTTACCCTCACAGAGGAAAAACCGCCTTCGTTAACTTGGGTGGCCTGAGAGGGCATAAAACCACCTCCTAAGAATAGAGAACCTCCATCCGACTGGCTCTGCATGCCAAACATCTTTATTCTCTACTTTGTTAATCCCCGCAGAGAACAAGGGTTTTTGGATGAAATTCACAAAGAAAACAATATCGGGTGCGAAGGATATGAAGTGTAATCAAATGACAATGGTGTTTTTCTGCTGCGAAGTCTTCACTGATATTGGGGATTTGAGGGCGGAAGCAAAACTCCCTCCATTTCATTCGCCACTTTGTGTTGAATTTGACGTTGATGTCATTTACCAATCACTTTGACATTTGACTATGGAATTTTTAATCTTTGTCAACGAATTATATCATTTTAGGTTTTGAGTTTAATTATTTTTTTAGGAGTAGTCTTCTAAGTTTTGGATTTTTTAAACTGAAAAATTAACTATTAATTAGTATAGGTTTAAATACTAAATACATAGTTGATATCAAGACAATTTATGTTGAATTAATGTAATACCTTTATTTATATGGAGTAGCTTATAAGTTAATATAACAAAAAAAATATATATATATATGACTCGATCAAACCATAAACAAGATGACTGAAATATGATTGCCCAAATGAAAGTTCAAAAAAGTGTAAAAGCTAAAATATCCTGTAAAGCAAAATATATGGTCGATCTCTCTTGCATCACAAAAGTGCCAACTTAGTACATGTTGCCCCCAAAAAGATAAAAAAACATCTAAGATAATGCAGTTTCAATAAGATAGTTGAAATAAATGCCACCACTTTGTCCATTGCAAGCATGTCATTGTAAACCTGTCAATTCAAAAAAGATAAGATGATAATAAAATATGTATAAAAAGTATACTAGTGCAATCCATCATGCTACATCCAAGGGGAGTGTCTACATTTGTATATACAGAGGAATAAACGACCATGTTTCCTTCTCTCATGTATATATCGAGTAAGAGCCAAAGTTGAACTAATACATAGATTGTAATACTGCCATGTTCGGTGCAATCGTAATCATGGAAAAACTAATAGTGTATAACCCCTTCCTGCATATTGACCGCCCTCTTTGACAATGCATCTGTATCTCTATTAAATTCACGATATATATGAGAAACAGATATACCTGACAAGAGAATAGCCCTAGGAGGCCCTTGCTTTATAATTACTATTAAAACATCAAACAAAGAACGCTAGTCATGTCGATTAAGTAACAAAAATTAAAATGATACACTATACAATTACAAAAACTCTCAATATAAAGACCGCATGATATATAATCATGAATTATATTGACTTACCAATGGAAATGAACCTATTTATATGAGTGTTGTTTACTCTTATTTGGAACATTTCATTTCCAAATCATGCTTTGATTGAAAACCATTGTTTCCAAAAAATTAGATATGGCCATATGGCCTTGTTTTGAAATGATGTTTGGAAAGAACTTCTGAAGCTTATCGAAAGACTAGAAAAATCGTCACTAATCCCAATCCTCCATGAAAATAATAAGATATAGGTCAGTCAATCTTGGAAATCTAGCATCCTTGATTGAAGATGCATATTGTGGATTCCCAAGCATGATTGGTCAAACTTACATGTCTACTTAGATTGTGAAGTGTTTTGGGTGAATCTTGAACAAAGACAAATACAAGTAAAAAATGAACTTGACCAATTATGATGTGGATACAAGGATGGGGGGAACTTATTTCTAAACGAATCCTACTCCATATTGATAGGGAATTCCAATGAATGGGGGGGATTTGGGACGAAATATGGAAAAAGAACATATGGCTAAAGATATACACCTTGATTTAGTTCATATGGCATAGAATCAAGAGGGACATAATAGAGATGCTCCAAATCATCCAATGGATGGAGGAGGGACATATGGCTAAAAGGCGTCGTCGCTTAAGCAACGCTTATGGCCACATTCACAAAAAAAAAATTATCCTTGTGATTTTTGGTAAGTTTAAAAGAAGAAATCCACGCGGCGTCGGATTTTTCCGTCGGATTTGTGACTATTAATATGTTAGCCTTGAGGGTCTGAGAACGCTATAATAAGCTCCCCACCGAGGGAGAAAGGATTGGTTGGTCTTGAATCTGTAAAGGCTATTGTGTTTGTAATACTTTTGAATTAATATACAGAGCCGAATGTTGGTTATATGGATTTACAGGAATTCTTATGTGTTTCCAAATTACAGCCTGTACATTTCTTTTCTCATGTGCATGTGTATCCTGTTATATTTTACATTATGTTTCTCTTCATGTCGTAGACTCAGTGTATAATGGATAGGAATTCATACTCATATGCTCCTGCCATTGTCTCCGATATCCACTAAACATTTCTTCCAAAACTGGCATGGAATTCATCTGCATAGTTCTCTATGCTAGCAGATTGTCATCTTTCCACTATTACCACCAAACCCCAAATACAACGACAGTGATCGAGACACTACCTTGCTCTTGCAAGCATTTTCCTATGAAAACTGCTCTGTTTCCTTGGATTTTTGACTCCATAGCCCGATAGCTCTTCTTTTGTTTCCAACCACCAACGTTTAACATTTATTCTATGACATTATGTCTAGCCTTTCTATACATTTGTGAGAGATCCCTCTTTGGAATTGGAGAATCCAACTCCCTTTCCTAAAGCGGATCTGTTGTTGCCTCGGGGTCTGCCTCCCCACAGTGTTAGGCACGATTCCAAGTGCCAACATAAGGTATTTGAATATATTACCAAAGTTACTCCACCTATTCATGAATTTTATCATGTTATCCACTTAATTCCAGGTAGCATTCCTCCTAACATCAGACCTTATCGATACCCCTATAGCCAAAAGAGTGAAATTGAGCATATCGTGGATGACATGTTAAAGGATGGCATAATTAGGCCTATCCAAATTTCTTACTTTACAGCAATGGTAATGGTACACAAGCCTGATGGATCATGGTGTATGTGTCCTGATTATAGAGAGATCAACAATATCACCATTAAAGATAAGTTTCCCATTCCCATCATTGATGAATTTTTAGACGAATTACATGGAGCAATTGTCTTCACAAAGTTGGATCTTTGTTCCAGGTATCATCAGATTCGAATGAAGGATGAAGACATCCCCAAAACAACATTCAGAAATCATGAAGGTCACTATGAATTTTCAGTCATGCCATTTGGTCTAACAAATACACCTTCCACATTTCAAGGTTTGATGAATTCTATTTTCAATCCTTTCATTATAAAATTTGTGTTGGTATTCTTTGATGATATTAATCTAGATTTATGCAGGAATGCAACAGAATACACAAATAACCATAGAAACAAATATGCAGTGGAAATAACACTTCATTTCATTAATCAAAGAACTGAAACTTGTTTACATACAGAATGGAAATAAACTAGCTAGAGTGCTGGTAGCTTATCTTTGAGAAGAGATTGTTGGGGCGCATACTCCATAGGGGGTAACTCCGCGGTTAATTAGAAAATTTGTAAGCGGAGCTATGGGTCAAAATAGTCTTAGGGGTGTCAGGGTAAGTCAAAACCCTCCCTTTTTGTAATAAACCCATGGTTTAAATTCAGGGTTTAGGGTTTGTGGGTGCCCATGGTTTAAGACCAGGGTTTTGTAAAACTGCGCAGTATAAATAAGCGCTTATGGAAAATGGAGAGGTTAGGCTTTTTATGTAAAGAAAGATAAGGTGAAGTAAGGTTGGTTTTTGTAAGGAAAGGACAAGTCCCAGCTGTGTGCATGGACGACCTCTGCAGCTGTGTGCGCAGAGGGTTTTTGTAAGGAAGAAAGAAAGATCTGCAGCTGTGTGCGCAGAAGCCTGCTGCTGTGTGCGCGGCTGTTAAGAGCTGAAGGAATCTGCAGCTGAGTGCGCAGATAAACTATGGTTTTGAGGAAAGAGGAATAAAACGCAGTTTGTGGACGTAGCCCCTACACTGGGGGTGAACCACGTTATATTTGGTGTTGTGGTTTTGTTGTGTTGTTTCTGTTTCTGTCATTTTCATGCATTAAACTGAATATATCTGATAATATAAGATCTCTGCTAATACTAAGCTTTGCTGTGGATTCCCTGTAGTGGGTTATGCAAGTTTGGTTTTTTTATTATGCTGTGAAGTTATATGTGAATGAATGATAAGTTAACAGGAAGTTGAATAATAATTGTTTAAAAAGGCTAAGGTACAGTAATACCCCTCTCTGCATGCAGAAACCTGATTCTGCGGCACCCCATTGCTGTTTCGGGTGAGACTGCAACCTGCGCGCAGGTTGTTGCCGAAAGGGCCAACACAGTGGGTCTTTTGTTGGTGCGACGGATAAAGCGTTAACCCGGGTCTGCCCATGTGCCCAACAAATTGGTTCCGTTGCCGGTTGAACTCAGTACCTGCTCACGAGGGGTTTACCTTGTACCACAAGGGCTATGTTCTGGAGGCCCTCGGTGAAGGACATTAGTGATTGGTTCGCTGAGACCTGTTTGCAATTCACGCAGCAAGAAAATACGAACCCGTGTCGAAGCGCAAGTGACTTGTTACAACGAGTTTGCCATTGATACAAGCACTTCTTTCCGTGACGCTGAACGGCAATCTTTCAAAGATCTCCGTGGTAAGTTTTTTTGAATTTATTAGGCTTAAGAATTAAAATACTATTGGCTAAAACAGGTATATTGCTGTTTGAAACCGATTATTAGTTTAGTCGTACTAACATATGTTTGCAAGTACCACTCTCTCGGACGAGCAACGCGGGTTGCTGCGAAACGGGAAAAGGTATAAGCGGAATTTTAGCCCCTCTTCCTTAAGCCAGGTTACCATGTCCACCCCTGTAAACCCTGAAGAGTCGGACTCCGCACACAACCCTGCGGTTGAAAACCCGCCGGCTACCCCGCAACGCCGCCCCGCTACCCTTGACATTCCACCGCAGTCTGAGAGTCAACCAGGTTCGAGTTTTCCGGCCACAGGCCAGTCTGCCTGTGCAAATCCCCCCCCTTCCACCGCTAGTCCCCTTCCCAAAACCACCCGAAATTCCATGGCCCACCTCGTTGATGATATTAAACTCCCCATCTTTAAAGGCACGGGATCCAAAGACCCAGAACAGTTCTGGTTTCTCTGCGACGCGGTATGGACCGCGAAAAAAATTACCGATCCAGATGTGCGCGCCGTGCAGCTCATTACATATTTTTGGGATAGGGCTCTGACTTGGTTCATGAAATTTTCTAGCACCAAGAACCCTACTTTAGGTGAAATCAAGGCGGCCATAATCAAAGAATTTAAGAAACCTAAATCGGAGTCGCAGAGCATCACTGAACTCAAAGAGATTCAATAGCGGCGCGGCGAATCAGTCTGGGACTTTGATCAGAGATTCAAAGTTCTACTGGACCAGGTCAGTTTTACCATTAGTCCTGCGCAGCACAAGGAATGGTTTATTGCCGCATTGTTACCACATATCCGAACTCCACTCATGCAACAGAAAGTTGCTGACCAGCCAGAGGCTCTAGAAATCGCCATGAAACTAGAGACTGCCCCTGTCGGAGATGACTCTGGGATCGCTCAAATCCAAGCGCAGTTAGCTGCGATGGCCCTGGAACTCCGCGAGATGAAAAAGGGAAAGTCTGACTGCGAATCGGGTTGGTGTACGCAATGTCGGACTGAAGGACATGACAAGGAACGGTGCCCTCTAATAGCCAAGTACCTGCAGACCGGCGCGCCGAACCCCTTTCCGCCACAGGTTCTCTATTGTGAGCTTTGCAGAATGACAGGCCAACATCGACCTGAGAACTGTTATCTGCTGCAAAGGTATGCGCAGGGACCTAAGAACCCCTACTGTAAATTTTGCAAATCTATCGGTCATAATGAAGAGGAGTGCCGCACCTATGATGCCTACAGGGTGCACACGGAAGGCCCACCTAACGACAGTTATGGCTACCAGGGGGGTGCCTCTGGCCGAGGGACCTCTGGAGGTCGTGGCGGCATGGCTGGGCGAGGCCGAAACCAAATTGTGTGTTATAATTGTAACCAAGCTGGGCATTTGGCTCGCGACTGTCGGAACCCAACTACGACGTGTCGGTATTGCTGCGCCATCAATCATGTGATTGAACAGTGCCCTCAGCTGATCGCTAAAATTCAGGCACGACAGACTATCCCTACTCAGATCCTTCAGATGATTTCTGTAGAGCCCCGCCCTGTGGCGACCATTAATGTCGTTACACGAAGTGGACTCACGACACATATCCAGGAAACGCCAAACCGCCCTGTCGAAGCTCTAATTCGTAAGGCCCCTGAAAAAAGTCCTGCATTTGATATCCTCAGAGAAAAAGAGACATTCATGGCGGCCAAGAAGGATTTTGCTGGCCCTAGTCTACCCAGTGTCCCTGTGCAGCTTCATTCACCGCCCTACGACACATCGATGGATAAAGAAAGTGTACTATCTACCTTTCTGCACAGCTGCCTTAAACTTTTAAGAAATCAATCTGCTCTGAATGAGCTGCAGAACATCCTTACTACCTGTGAATCTTTGCAAACTGATG
>LPNX010106250.1:85681-126537 GCA_001517045.1 Pseudotsuga menziesii | reverse complement strand
GAACGGTATACTGAGCCAATCTACCATAACGATCAGGCTGATGTGAAACCTGTATCTCCTATCACGGCGCAGGACGAAGGTAACGCGGATTCCCCGGCCGCAAGATGGGAGTCTGGTAGCTCCTGTATGACGGACCCTGAAGAGGAACTCGAAAATTGGCAACACCGATTGTCTGAGCTCCATCGGGGCAACAATGCCTGCTTTACCAAGTCTATCAGATGGGTCGACTCACAGACCCGACATATACCTATGTATGATGGTTCGAGAGATCCGGCATCGTTTATCGCACACATCTCAGCTCAGATACCTGCCCTACAAATCATGGCAGCCCTAGAGTCAGCATTCAGAGCTACCGCAGTCAGATGGTGGACGAGCCATAAGAAGCAGATCCCTACCTGGGAAGTATGTCAGAAGCTCCTTCGCCTACGGTTCTCGGATCAGTTGGCCACAATACGAAGTAAGTTTGATGGAAAAAATTGCCCCCAGAACCATCTCAGCAACTGCTACGAGGCATGGAAGTATGTCCCTCAGGATGAGTGGGTACATAGATTTGTTCACACGCTGGGACCATTGGCAAAGAACTGGTACGAGGAGGCTGAACTTCGCCGAGATACTGTAAGTTGGGATTGTCTTGTTCATAGCTTTGTCAATACTTTTTCTACTAATGATGTCTATCCAGCCCTAGATGCAGCTATCAGGGTCATCCATACTAAGGTATTTAATGATCAAGAAGTGACTGAAAATCATCCTGATTGGGCCGCACAAGAAGCCTTCGCAGTCGAATGTTATAAGTTCACAGTCGATGAAGAATGGGATCCGCGCAGTCTTGCTATCCCAGAGTCAGAAGGATATTGTGATGTGCATGGACCGGCAGTCGAAGTTCCCGAAGTGACACAACCCTTGAAGACGCGCACAGTTAACATTGGATCCGACGCTCAGCCTAAACTCGCTACCATTGGCGACTATTGGGACGACGAGATGGTAAGCAAGGTAACTCAACTACTCCAGGAATACCAAGATCTGTTTCCAACAAAGTTCTCTGAAATGAAAGGTATCTTAGGAGATATCGGGGTAATGAAGATCTCCCTGAAGCCTGATGCCAAGCCGGTGAAGCAGCGCCCCTATAGATTGAATCCAAAATACAAGGAAAAGGTTAAGCTAGAATTGGAAAAGATGCTTGCTGCTGGAATAATTGAACCTGTTGAAGAATCTGAGTGGGTCAGCCCTATGGTCGTCCAGGAGAAGAAGACTAAGGGTGAAATCCGAATCTGTGTTGATCTAAGGAAACTCAATGATGCCTGTCTGCACGACCCTTTCCCCACTCCCTTTACCGATGAAGTGCTCGACAATGTCGGAGGCCAAGAAATATACTCTTTTACAGATGGTTTTTCGGGCTACCATCAGATCCGAATTTCTCCAGAAGACCGACACAAGACAACTTTCTCTACCGAAATGGGTTCCTTCCAGTATACCGTTATGCCCTTCGGGTTGAAGAATGCACCTGCCATATTTTCCCGAGTAGTCATTTCCTGTTTTAAGGAATACATACATAAATTTTTAGAAGTTTATTTTGATGACTGGACTATTTTTGGGCTCGTAAAAGACCATATAACTAGTTTGAGACTTATGTTGGATAAATGCAGACAGCACCAAATCTCCTTGAATTTAAAAAAATGCATTTTCTGTGCGCCTTTTGGCATTCTACTGGGTCATGTGGTATGTAAGCAGGGATTGATGATGGACCCTGCGAAGATCGCTATTATTGTAAACCTGCCACCACCAAAATCAGTCAAACAACTTCGAACAACACTTGGTCACACTGGTTACTATCGGAAATTTATCCAAGGATATGCCAAGATTACCGCCCCAATGGAGAGGCAACTAAAGAAAGATGTCAAGTTCGAATGGACTCCAGAATGCCAAGCAAGCCTTGACATTCTGAAAGAAAAAATGGTCACCGCCCCTATCCTTGTATTCCCTGATTGGAACAAGGAATTTCATGTGCATGTGGATGCCTCCTCTATTGCTTTGGGTACTGTGCTCGCTCAGCCAGGTGCAGGTAATATTGATCACCCTATCTCTTTTGCCAGCAGGAAGTTGTCTACGGCGGAGAAAAATTATACTACGACAGAACGTGAAGGTCTTGCTATGGTATATGCCTTACAAAAATTTCGGCATTATCTTCTAGGTTCTCATTTTAAGATGTTTACTGACCATTTTGCTCTGAAGTACTTAGTCAACAAACCTGTGCTAGGAGGAAGAATATGCAGATGGTTACTTCTATTTCAAGAATATGATTTTGAGATCATTGTTAAGCCTAGACGACTTAACCTAGGACCTGACCACTTGTCGAGGCTCGACTCAGGCGAGGAACCTACCAATATAGACGAAGGCCTCCCCGATGCAAAATTATTTGCTATACAGATAGTTGATGACTATTTCCAGGATATTGCTCAGTATTTGTCTACAGGTATTACCCCCGCAGAAATGACCACACAACAGAAGAAGCAGCTGGTGATCCGAGCCGTGGACTTCACTTTAATAGCAGGACATCTGTATAAGATGGGACCAGATGAGATATTACGCAGGTGTGTCTTGGAACACGAAAAACCTCTAATATTGGCAGAAGCACACTCTGGCGCAGCAGGCGGTCACTATGCAGGAAAAGCAACAACACAGAAGATCTTGACAGCTGGCTTATGGTGGCCCACACTTCACAAAGACGCAAGAGAATACTGCCACAGCTGCGACATCTGTCAGAGGACATGCAAACCATCTAGGAGGGATGAAATGCCCCTAGCTCCACAAATAACATTACAGGCCTTTGACAAATGGGCCATTGACTTTGTTGGTCCCATTAACCCACCTGCGAAAAAGTCAGGTGCTCGATATATCATTACAGCAACTGATTATCTTACCCGTTGGGCCGAGGCTCAACTTGTCAAGACCTGCAGCGCTGCTACTGCTGCGAAGTTTATCTTCGACAACATCTTATCCAGATTTGGGTGTCCCAAAGTTCTTATGAGTGATCAAGGGTCGCATTTCCTGAACAAGACTATTGAAGTATTGACCGAAGAATTTCAAGTTTATCATCAAAAGAGTACCGCATATCACCCACAAGCAAATGGGACTGTCGAAGCTTTTAACAAAATCCTTGAGCAGGCCTTGACAAAGGTCTGTAACGCTAACAGGAATGATTGGGATCTTCGAATTCCAGCGGTACTATGGGCTTACAGAACTACTTGCAAGAAATTGACAGGCCATACACCCTTTCGACAAGTTTATGGACAAGAAGCTATCATGCCCATGGAATATATTGTTCCCAGCCTCCGGATCTCTGCTTTCACCAAGATGGATGACCCTGCCATAATCACAGAAAGGCTGAAGCAGATATTATAACTTGAGGAGGATAGACTTGTCGCAGGCTTCCAGCAACAGGTGCAGAAAGCTCGAGAAAAAGCGTGGCACGACAGGCACATCAAGAGGAAACATTTTCAACAGGGTGATCTTGTCCTCCTTTATGACAGCAGATTCATGAAGTTCCCCAGAAAGTTTAAAACACATTGGAAAGGACCGTATGTAGTACAGAGAGTTACTGATGGGGGCGCAGTTCAGTTAGCCAAGTTAAATGGTGAGCTTTTCCCCTCTATGATAAACGGGAGCCATTTAAAAAAGTACATAGACAGGCCAGGTGTTCAGAATAGCGGATAGATCCAATTAAATAGGTAACATGCTTATTGCACTATGTAGTCTGTTTTGTCCACAGCATGCGAAGTAACAAGCTGGTCGTAGGTCGCAGGGTCAGGTTGTGTCGAAGTCTCAGGGTGTGCCGCAACTGTGGCGGATGGGACATACCGCAATTCGGCGGCGCTAGCACGAGCGTTGCTCTCATTACTGATCATCATGAGATTTTGGGGAAAATTCGGTGCCCTGAGGAGCAGATTCCCGGAACGTCATCAGATTTAGTATCATGTCTAAAACATGATACCACTCTCCGCATTAGGATTTTATAAGGAGCTATTTCGACTTGTAATTTCTATCTGAAGCACATCTGTGACATTTCAGCCTGAACTATGTCGAACGACAGTAATGTTCAGACGTTGGTACGAGACGTAAGGGACAGAGGTCTGCAACACCTTCTAACTATGCCATTTACACAGTTCTGCTTGGCTAAGTACAAGGACAGGCAGGAGTTTGCTCTAAATTTGCACAGACGGCCAGGATTCTGCTCTAACATAGAGCAGCCAAGGGCGTGAGGCCTCGCAGAATGACTCTGGGAAATCCCCCTGCGCCGACTGTTGGTGTCACGGAATCATGCCAAGTAGGCTCCTCATGTGATGGGACACGCAATTCCAGGGGACCCCAAAGTCGTGGATGGTCAAGTATCGGCCATCCAAGAGCCGGATGTTGATGCAGGTGGTCGCGACGGCTTTCATCAGTAAACCTGCTGCAAAGGACAGAAGTATGCAGCCGGAAGCAGCATGAAGAGCTTCATTAAGCAGTATAATATGTCTCCTCAGCGAAATTAGGCCATCAGAGAAGCTGCAGAGTGTCCCGGGACAGGCCACTAGTGAGTCTTAGGGGCCTGTTGGGGCGCATACTCCATAGGGGGTAACTCCGCGGTTAATTAGAAAATTTGTAAGCGGAGCTATGGGTCAAAATAGTCTTAGGGGTGTCAGGGTAAGTCAAAACCCTCCCTTTTTGTAATAAACCCATGGTTTAAATTCAGGGTTTAGGGTTTGTGGGTGCCCATGGTTTAAGACCAGGGTTTTGTAAAACTGCGCAGTATAAATAAGCGCTTATAGAAAATGGAGAGGTTAGGATTTTTATGTAAAGAAAGATAAGGTGAAGTAAGGTTGGTTTTTGTAAGGAAAGGACAAGTCCCAGCTGTGTGTGTGGACGACCTCTGCAGCTGTGTGCGCAGAGGGTTTTTGTAAGGAAGAAAGAAAGATCTGCAGCTGTGTGCGCAGAAGCCTGCTGCTGTGTGCGCGGCTGTTAAGAGTTGAAGGAATCTGCAGCTGAGTGCGCAGATAAACTGTGGTTTTGAGGAAAGAGGAATAAAACGCAGTTTGTGGACGTAGCCCCTACACTAGGGGTGAACCACGTTATATTTGGTGTTGTGGTTTTGTTGTGTTGTTTCTGTTTCTGTCATTTTCATGCATTAAACTGAATATATCTGATAATATAAGATCTCTGCTAATACTAAGCTTCGCTGTGGATTCCCTGTAGTGGGTTATGCAAGTTTGGTTTGTTTATTATGCTGTGAAGTTATATGTGAATGAATGATAAGTTAACAAGAAGTTGAATAATAATTGTTTAAAAAGGCTAAGGTACAGTAATACCCCTCTCTGCATGCAGAAACCTGATTCTGCGGCACCCCATTGTTGTTTCGGGTGAGACTGCAACCTGCGCGCAGGTTGTTGCCGAAAGGGCCAACACAGTGGGTCTTTTGTTGGTGCGACGGATAAAGCATTAACCCGGGTCTGCCCATGTGCCCAACAGAGATGTGGCAGCTACATGCCTTTGAACTTTGTGTTACAATGAGGCTCAAAAACCTATATATTATTGAGAAACAATGGAAACTCTACACATCCAAAAACCTAACCCTAGGATGCGAAACGCCAAAATGTGGGCCCTGTTGGGTAACTTGGTACATCAATTTCCCAGGGTCGTAACTTTGGCATACTACCTCCGTTTGACGCACATGATACATAGTTAGAAAGATCTATTCAAGGACTACATCCATTAAGAGAAAATTTTAAGTTCAAAATGAACTCATCTTTTTTTGAGCATTCGATGCCGAAAAAACGTCGTTTAGGGCCTCAAAACGGCTCCGAAAGTTTAGGACCCGAAAACTGCCAAAAATAGTAAATTGTGATACAATTAAGGAAACTAGAAAACTAAAAGAAACAATAGTGGGGGTCCAAGTGGAATAGGCGAGTGGCCACCAATATCCTCCTGGATCAGATATACTAATCTATAGAAAGTCTTGGGAAGAACATGTTCAACATGTGGATAGGGTACTACAACTACTAAAGGAGAAAGAAATGTATGCAAAACCCTCAAAATGTTCTTTGGGATAAAGGAGGTAAAGTATTTGAGTCATATTGTATCTCATGAAAGTGTAAAGGTAGGCCCTAAAAAAACGAATTCCGTGATGGACTGGTTGATTCCCAAAACCATGAAGAATCTTCAAGGATTTTTAGGTCTGACAAGGTACTAGTACCACACGTTTGTTCGAAACTATGGAAGAATAGCAGCTCCTCTAACATCGTTATTGAAGAAAGATGCATTTTCTTGGACTCCAAAGAAAAATCAAGCCTTTCAATAACTCAAAGAGTCCATGTGTAAATCTCATGTTTTGGTGACACCATACTTCACAAAAACCTTTATTGTGGAATGTGATGCTTTAGGAAATGGAATTGGAGTTGTACTAATGCAAGAAGGACACCCTATTCCCTTCACAAGTCATCCAATAAAGGGAAAGAACTTAAAAAATCCCATTTATGAGAAGGAAATGTTGGCAATACTACATGCCTTGAAGCAATGGTGCCCTACCTTATAGGGAGACATTTCAAGGTTAAAACTAATCATGATAGCCTTAAATACTTCTTGGAACAAAGGCTATCTTCATAAGAGCAACATGATAGAGGAAATTTATATTTAAAATGGGCCTTCCAAAAATAATAGAAATTCCATGTCATCATGTATTAGCCAATCAAAATGCTTTAAAATTCAAAAAGGGAGCACCTCTTAAACAATTTTTTAATATAAATTTGGGGATAGGTATCATGAAAAAAACTACTTTTTTTGTTCATATTTTCGACATATCTCCATGTGGTTTTACTCAAATTTAGATTAGGAGAGCTTGTTGGATGCATAATTAAATTCCACATCCAACGAGTACCCACTTGACATACTTTTGGTGGGCCCCACTACCCCAAAAACAAGAAACACCTAAACAAATGTGATGATGATGTCATCATCACATTTTTTCAGGTATTTCTTGTTTTTGGGGTAGAGGTTCCCATCAAAAGTATGCCGAGTGGGTACTCATTGGATACGAAATTTAATTCCACATCCAACAAGCTCTCCCAATCGAAATTTGAGTAAAAACACAAGGAGATATGCTGAAAATACGAACAAAAAAGTAGTTTTTTCTTTTCTTCCTCAAAAATTAATAAATATTATTTTAACTATTATTTTATTAATTTTCCTTAGGAGGCCCTTTTTGAGTTGAAATTTTCTCTAAAGAAAATGGGTAACAAATGTGTTGGGATATGACTTTGAAATCATCTACAAAAAGGGGAAACAAAATGTTTTCGCAGATGCACTCTCTAGGAAAGATGAGGATGTTGAATCATTACTCTATGCTATTTTCATTATCCAACTAGATTGGATAGCCAAAGAAATGGACGAATGGAAAAATGATGAAAAAATATGGTCATTTATTCAAAAGCTACAGTAGGATCCCAGTGACTCTAATACATTTAGGTGGAAAGACGACTTGTTATGGTATAAGGATCGCTTATATCTTGGTAAGAGTTCCGAGCTCAAGCAAAAGGTACTTTTCTGAATTCCACTCTTTAGCAATAGGAGGGAACTCAAGTTTCTTAAAAACCTACCACAGGGTAAAGAAATAATTTTTTTGGGATGGTCTTAAAACTGATGTTCAAAAATTTGTGGCAGAATGTTTGGTTTTCCAACAAAATAAAGTGGAAACAATTAAGAGCCCTGGTATCCTACAACCACTTTCCATTCCAAGCCAAAGGTGGACAGAGGCTCAATGGATTTTATCATAGGTTTACCAAAGTTTGAAGGAAAGAATGTCATCATGGTGGTTGTTAATAGACTTACTAAATATGCACACTTTTGTGCACTATCTCACCCCTTCAAAGCAAACATGGTCACCAATTATTTTATGGAGACAGTACAAAAACTACGTGGTACTCCAAATATTATAGTAAGTGACAGGGATCCCATTTTCCCCGAAATTTTTTGGACCGAATTATTTTCTTGTTTGGGTACTCATCTCACTCATAGATCATCTTATCACCCTCAATCTAATGGACAAACAAATATAGTAAACAAATGTTTGTAAGGGTATATTCGATGTTTTGCAGCTGATAAACTAACAGAATGGGTCAAGTGGTTACCCTTGGCAGAATGGTGGTCTTAATACTTCCTTCCAAGTTCTATGGCTACGATCCACCATCCATCACATATTCACTAAGAGATTCTAAGGTTCAAGAAGTGGAAGACCACATGGAGCATCAACAACAAGTTCTTAAACTCTTAAATGAAAACCTGAATCTAGCACAAAATCGAATGAAACAACAAGCAACACCGTAGTGAACGGAGCTTTAATGTTGGGGATTGGGTGTTTTTAAGACTACAACCATACAAACATATGTCCTTGAAGAACACCGAGAAGGATAATAAATTATCACCTAAATACTATGGCCCCTACAAGCTGTTACAAAAGATTGGTAGTATGGCCTACAAATTGGAAGTACCTGCATATTCATGAGTCCATCCAGTTTTCCATGTTTCCTATTTAAAGAAGTAATTGGTGACAAGCTATCAGTTCAAATGATGTTACCAGAACTTGATGAGGAAGGAAAAATCATCTTGGAGCCTGAATAAATTACTGAAATATGAACTAGACATCTTCAAAATCAATCCATTTCAAAATATCTCATTAAATGGAAAAACTTACCCATAGAAGATTCAACATGGGAAGATGAGTCCTTTATACAGCAGCATCTAAAACTACTTCGACGTTGAGGACAACAATTTTTGAAGGGGAGGGGCATGTTAAGCACTTAATGATGACATGTTAACCATATAGTGTGGTGCATTACATATTATTTATGTAGGCTTGGGTATATTAGTGGGTTTAGTAGTTGTTATTGTACACATTTATCTCCTATATATAGGAAGGAGATATTCTCATTTTATTCATCATAGTATCTTATCTTGTCTTGTGTACTTAGTACATTGTGTAAGGAGGTTCCTCCCTCGAAGATGATTGATATTTATCTCTATTATTCATTTTTTAGGCGTGGATTACTCTCTTATTGTCTATTTCTTATCTTTTCATGCTATATCTAGGACTTCATTGCATAACAGTTTGCATTCATCAATAGTCTACTACTAATATGCATGTGATGGGTAAGTGGCCTATGGTGTTGTATGACATTCCATTGCTACTTATATAGAATGAAACCTCTTTGTTGACATGTTGGGAGTAGTGCACATTCTTAATAATGTTCTGGTAGAGATGGAAGGCATCTAGAAGTTATCGTATGTATACTGGATATGGATGAATGTTGCGTTGAAGCATTAGCTAAGATATTTTCATATGTCTTTATGCATAATAATTTGTCGCTATTAATATGTTTTGGATATTATGAAGTATTTATAACCATGCAACTGAATTTGACTTGTAGGAAATATCACATGCAATCACCTACAATAGAAGAATGATGAAAAACAAGTGATGAAAAGCTTGGTGTAATCTAAAAGGACCTCCCTCATAAGAGGGGGTGATGATTAAGATGTGTTTTCCTATAGCAGTGGTGTGAAAAATAAATATAGGATTGGTATGTCATCATGTTCTAACAAGTCCTGTTTGACCCTAGGGGCATCGACATGTATGACTAGGCTTGTTTGGTCCGAAAGGATTAGTAAGTCAAACAATGTATTGAGACTTGGATAGACTGGTATGTCTAGTTAGGATTGTTTGGTCTGAAAGGATTAGTAATCCAGAAAAGGCTAGTTGGGTATAGTAGAGTGCCCACCATAGAGCTTCTCCATATGTCCATCAATGTTCTAGCATTCACATACTGATGGTGTTCCAAAATTCACATGATGATGTTGATGATGTTCCAGTATTCACATGTTGATGGTGTTCCAACATTCACATGTTGTTGATGATGATTATGTTCCAACATTCACATGCTGATGGTGTTTAGGAATTCACATGTCGATGATGATGTTCTAGCATTTACATGATGATGGTATTTCAACTAATGATGAATATGTTCCAACATTAACATGTTGATGATGTTCCAAATGATGATGATGATGATTTTCCATGATAATGATGATGTCCTGTGATGATGGTGTTCCATGACAATGATGTTTAGTGATGATGATGTTCCATTCCAATGATGATTATGATGTTCAGTGATGATGTTCCATGACGATTTTCCATGATGATGTTCCATGAATATTTTCCATGATGATGTTACATGAATATGATCCATGTTGATGGTGATGAATATTTTCCCTACTGACACTAATACTGATGATGATGTTCCATATACATGATATTGTCGTTGTTCCAAAACTTCCTATGACATATAGATTTTCTAGTCAGTTGTACAATTGTTGTTGTTGTATAACACCTTCCTTGTTAAGAGGGAGTGTTAAAGAAACGTAAATTTGGAAGAAATTATATTGTAATTTTATTATATTATTGTTATTCCTTATTATATTTGTGGAAATTGAACCCAAGTGATAGAACTATTGCACTCACAAAATTGCTAATCAAACATGCAAATTTACAAACAAAGGAGACTGAAATTGGAGCATAACACTAATCTGTATTGAATAAGTGTACAATATCCAACCTTACAAATTCATAGGCTTCTGCAATATATAATTACATGAGATATTCAAATACATAAATATGCCATTCAAAATAGTCAAAAAGTAGGCTTACTAAATCTAGTCAAATCCCCCATAGGTGCATAAAGTAGTTTCCAAATCCACTTAGAGGCTCACGAATTGGAAAATTCAAGTAGGCAAGCTAATAAGGGATGGAAAGAAAACTCATACATGCTTTTATTAGGAGAAAAGGATGGAGGATGATGAGGGAAAAAAATAAGTCAACTACACCTTGTCTTACTTTCCCTTTTGCCTTATTTCTCAATAAAACAGACAACTTAGCAGAAAAAGTAGATATGTGCTTTGGAGGATATGGAATAAAGAAGACATGCTAAATATGGTTTCCAAGAGGTTTCCCAAGTGATCCATGACTCAGTTTTAGCAATTTTGACTTCTATGACATGTGGAAGACAACTTGCATAGAGTGGAATATATGAAACTAGGCAAATAAGACAAAAATGGATTAATTAATGTCTAAGGTAGGTAACTATGGGTTGATTATTCTAAAATTCCCCCTTAAGCTTGAATTTATGAGTAAATATCAGAAAAATATAGGGCCTAGAAACAAGTCTTAGTCACCCTTTACATACTGCATGTCCATTTAACCAAGGAAAGAGGCAAAAAACCAGTGGGAAAATCCTCCCTTAAACATGGACAGTAAAACAAAATTTGAAAATCTTGTCATCAATCATGCTTCACAGCATGATCAGAAATCCCCGACAGTGATTTGAGATTTCTGAATGTCTTCTCACAAAAAACTTTGGTGAAGATGTCTGCTACTTGTTCTGACGATGCACAGAAAAGTAGTTGAATGGTGCCATCATGCACAAGTTGTCTGATGTAGTGCATATGGATCTCAATGTGTTTGGTTCTCTGTCTCTGAACTGGATCATTGTAGATTCAAATGGTTCTTTGATTATCACAATAGATAATAGTTGAAAACTTTGATTCGAATCCACACTCACTAAGTATTCCCTGCAACCATAAACATTGAGTTGCTACATTTACAACTCCTCTATACTCTGCTTCTGTAGATGAGAGTGTTATGGCACTCTGTTTTTTGCTTGACCAGCTGATTGGTCCTTCAAAAGCATGAGCACATATCCTGATGTTGGCTTTCGATCTGTGTTGTCACCTGCCCAATCACTGTCAGTAAACCCAATCAAATCAAGATCAGATTTAGCTTTGTAGAAGATCCCATGAGTTCTTGTTCCTTGAACAAAGTTAAGGATAATTTTGGCTACTCTCCAATGGATCTCATGAGGCTGATCCATGTATCTTGAAGCTACACTAACTGCATAAGAAATATCAATTCAAGTGTGTGTAAGGTAAAGCAAACACCCAATCAACTGCCTATACAATGTATTATTTACCATAGGAGAAGAACCTGCTTCTTCAAGCTTAACTCCTGAAAGGAAGGGAGTCTTGCTTGGCTTGCACTATTTAATGTTGAACTTGTTTAGAAAATCTAAAGCATAATTGGACTGATGTACTTTTATTCCATGTTGGGATTGAGCAATTTCAAGACCCAAGAATTGGCTCAACAACCCCAAATCAGTCATAGAAAATGCATGGTTCATTGCATCCTTCAAGGAGGCAATCTCTTTCTTTGAACTTCCTGTAATCAGAAATTCATCCACATACAAGACAATAATAATCAAAGAAACATGAATCAGCTTCAAATAAACATTAGTATCAGACTTGCATCGAACAAAACTCAATGACAGCAGAAATCCATCAATCTTGGCATACCAACCCCTAGGGGCTTGCTTGAGTCCATACAATGATTTCTTTAGCCTGCACAAAAAATATGGATTAGAAACAAACCCTTGAGTTTTATACATTTAAATCTCTTTAGTAATATCTCCACTCAAGAAAGCACACTTCACATCCATGTGATGTACCTCCCACTGCTTCGAAGCTGCAATGGCTAAGGCTAGCCTTATGGAGTCCATCTTTGCCACTGGTGCAAAGGTTTCATTGTAGTAAATACCATGTACATATGAGTATCCCTTGTCTACCAATATTGCATTATATTTCAAAGGTGAACCATCAGCATCAAACTTAGTTTTGAAAACCCACTTACATTAAACTACCTTCCTCCCTAGGGGAATATCAACTAGTTCCCAAGTGTTGTTCTTCTGGAGTGAGCTGACTTCTTCTTTCATGGATGTTTTCCATATTGGATCATGTGCTGCATATTCATATGTATATGGGTATGATTCAACCATCATATAGAACTTCTCTAAAAACAAAGGGTCTTTCATACACAGGGCACTCTCAAACTGAGATCTAATCCTCCTAGGATCACTAGGATTTCCAGCTAGTTCCCAATCTGCATGAATTCTATTTACTACCCATTTTGGCCTTGTATGACTATCAAGATCTGAAATTAAATAATCATTATCAGACATATCAGAATTAGGAAGCTCATTTGTCTCTCCACTTACATTCAATGGTTCTGGTGGTGAAGATGACTCTCCAACTTCAATTACCGCTAAAGGCTCTTCTTGGAACTGAACACTCCTTTCAATGAAGGATTTGTTTGTGCTCAAATTTATCATATTTTACCCTTTTGAATCTTCAAAATACCCAACAAATAGGAACTCTTGGCTTTGGGGCTGCAAAGCCTTTCTTTTTTCAGTTGGCATTCTAGCACAAGCCTTTGAGCCAAAAATCCTGAAATGGGTCACATCTGGCTTGTGCCCAATCCAAGATTTGAAAGGAGTCATACCATCAAACTATTTATGAGGAACCCTATTATAGATATAGGATGCACAGTTTATAGCCTTGGCCCAAAACTTTTTTGGCAAAGTCTTAGCCTCCATCATACAGGTTGCCATCTCCTTCAATGATTTTTTCTTTCTCTCAGCAACACCATTTTGCTGTGGTGTGTAAGAAATTGAATGTTGCATATGAATACCTACATCTTTACAATATTGAATGAACTCAAAATTGACATACTCACTACCATTTTCATATCTGAGGATCTTGAGTCTCCTCCCAGACTGGTTTTCAACCAAGGCTTTAAAGACTTTGAAGAGGTAAAAAACTTTAGAATTATTCTTTAGGAAGTAAACCCAACAATACCTAGAAAAGTCATCTATGAAGGTCAATGCATATTTGTCTTGAATCATTGACATATGAGGAAATGGACCAGCAACATCATTGTGGATCAACTCAAGAGGTGCAGAGGTTCTCTCATGACTAGCTCTCTCAAATTTGTGCTCTGGGTGTTTTTCTAGGATACAACCTTGATAGAATCCCTTGGAAAACTTAATCTTTGGTAACCCTATGACCATATCTTTTTCAATTAGATCAGAAAGATATTTATATTTAATATGGCCAAATATTTCATGCCAAATCTTTCTTTCCTCATTAGCATGAATCAGAAGAGCAGAGGGGTTTGAGTAGGGTAGAAAATGTGAAAACATGTATACCTTCAAAGTGTGATCTACAACACCTTTTTCAATGAATTTACCATTCGATATCTCTGTGATCTCAACATCATCAGGGGAGAAGATGAATTTCTTTGGAGACCCTGTGTGAGTCATCTGATACACTGACAAGAGGTTAGAGGCAAGACTTGGAACATACAACACATTATTGAACTTCACATGGTCAAGATCAATCCTTCCTTTCCCCAAACTGTCAGTGAGAGAGACATATCCCAACACTATTGGTGGACCTTTTGACATGTCAAGAGAGGAGAATGCCTCCTTGGTAAAAACCATATGTCTAGAAGCTCCAGAGTCTATGATGAAACTAGGTGAGCTTGATGTTCCAGCAACCAAAGCATGTACTCTCTCTTTGTCCTTTGAATTTGATCCTCCTTCCCTCTTCTTTGAGCAATAAGGAAGGGAGATGTTATTCTTCTCCAGGATTTGGGTCAACATGTCAATTTACTTCTTCATGTAGGAGCTCTCAGGATGATAGCCCTTACTGCAGTATGTGCACTTGCTCAGTTCTCCTTTGTTCTTCTTCTTCTGGAAGTTCTTCTTGGAGCCTTGGGGATTGTGTTGAGACTTGTTCTTGTCTCTCTTTTGCTCAGGTAGCTTCTTAGATTTCTTCTTTCCTTTTGAATCCACCCTTGAATCTCCAGCAACCAAATCTTGGTATTTGGAAGGTTTGATGGTTCCCATCATCACTAGTTTATCTTGTTCTTGTGTGAGGGATTCCATGAAATCTGAAAGCTTAGGCATCTTCCAGGCTTGAGCTATCAAATTTGTGGCATGGAAGGTCGAAACAAACACTGAATAGTCAGGGCCAAGCTTTGAGATTATGTCCAAAACTAGTTTCTCTTCCTTCTTTTCAATTCCACATTGTTTTAGCTGCAAAACAAGGGCTTTAAACTTGGAAAAATAGAGTTGCAATGATTCAAAACTGCTGGGAATCAAAGAGATCATTTCATTCTCAATTTGATGTCCTCTCATCTCATATGTATTACCAAAAATCTCTACAAGCTTCTCCCACACTTCATTAGGTGATGTCAATCCATCAAGATGGAAGAGGAGGTCTCTTGAAATGCTCAGACACAAAAGACCATAGGCCTCATCCCTCCTATTGTGCCATTTAATATTCTATACAGCTGCATTGGGATCTACCTCAGTTGCCACAGTCACCCTATAGAGACCTTTTTCTCTCAACACTATCTCCATCTCTACTTTCCATTCAAATAAATTAAATGGAGTCAAGATGATCTTCTGAGATTGATCCATAGCTCAGAAACTCTGCCCTTCAGTCAGCAAAATATGCTCCCAGACAAGATGTAAAAACTAAAATAGAAATATAAAAGGAGAGAAATAAATATACAAAGGCTCTGATACCATGTGGAAATTGAACCCAAGTGATAGAACTATTGCACTCACAAAATTGCTAATCAAACATGCAAATTTACAAACAAAGGAGACTGAAATTGGAGCATAACACTAATCTGCATTGAATAAGTGTACAATAGCCAATCATATGAAGTAATAGGCTACTGCAATATATAATTACATGAGATATTCGAATGCATAAATATGCCATTCGAAATAGTCAAAAAGTAGGCTTACTAAATCTAGTCAAATCCCCCATAGGTGCATAAAGCAGTTTCCAAATCCACTTAGAGGCTCATGAATTGGCAAAGTCAAGTAGGAAAGCTAATCAGGGATGGAAATAAAACTCATACATGCTTTTATTAGTAGAAAAGGATGCAGGATGATGAGGGCAAAAAACAAGTCAACTACACCTAGTCTTACTTTATCTTTTGCCTTATTTCTCAATAAAGCGGGCAACTTAGCAGAAAAAGAAAATATGTGCATTGGAGGATCTGGAATAAAGAAAACATGCTAAATATGGTTTCCAGGAGGTTTCCCAAGTGCTCCGTGACTCAATTTTATCAAGCTTGACTTCTATGACATGTGGAAGACAACTTGCATAGAGTGGAATATAGGAAACTAGGCAAATAAGACAAAAATGGATTAATTAATGTCTAAGGTAGGTAACTATGGGTTGATTATTCTAACAATATTATTGTTATTCCTCCTTTGAGGGATGTCCTTGATGTAATTGTTCATGTAAAATTAATGAGGTAAAACCTCCGTTGTAAGTCGAGTCAATAATACCCACAAAAGTATTATATAAATGTTATTTTGAATCCCCCTAGGTAATTCGGACCTATTTAGAGAAACATGTCAACCTAGTTAGTTTAATTTGTCACTCACTTGATGCATATAAATAGGTGAGGTGCCTCCCTCATTTGTACACACTTCAAGCAAGTGTGCAAGAGAGAGAGTGAAGAGGTTCGCTGGAGAGAGGAAGTTGCTAGTATTGTTCTTGGGGTTGTTCATTGTACTTATTCAATTTATATATTGAGGAAGTTTTGTTGGGTTTTCTCCCCAAAGAGGGTTTCCTAGGGTAAATATCTGTGTTATTTTGTGTTGGTGTGCTTTTATTTCTTCCAGTGATCCTATTGCATATGATTATGATGCTAAATTTTTTAATAACTTGTATAACCATCAAAATTCTAACACATTAGCCTCTCTCTCTCTCTCTCTCTCTCTCTCTCTCTCTCTCTCTCTCTCTCTCTCTAACTATCTATCTATCTCTGCACTATGGTTATTATGGGTTTATATAAATCCCTAGGGTGGATTGGTGAAGAATAAAAGAGGAGGACATATTGCCTTGTATTAGGATTTCACCAGAATGACACTTCAATCCTATCCTATTCAAAATTTTCACCTTCTTTCTAGAAGGTTTTTAGAACCTAACCCTTGAAGTTTTTCCCTAGATTTGTTGTAAATTAAAGTACAAAATAAAATAGGAGGAGGTCTTGCTTTGTATTCGAATTTCACCGAAATGACACTTTAATACTATTCAAATATTCCACCTTCTTTATAGAAGGATTTTCAGAACCTAACCCTTACCATGTATTGAAATTTCACTGAAATGACACTTCAATCCTATTAAAAAAAATTCACCTTATTTCTAGAAGGATTTTCAAAACCTAACCCTTGAATGTTTTTCCTAGGATTGTTGTAAATTAAAGTACAAAATAAAAAAGGAGGACATCTTTCCTTGTATCGTACTTTCACTAGAATAACACTTCAATCCTATCCTATTCAAACATTTCACCTCCTTTTTAAAAGGATTTTCAAAACCTAACCCTTGAATTTTTTACCTAGGATTGTTGTAAATTAAATTACAAAACAACAATGGGAAAGTATAGTAATTCACTTTCAAACAACCCTAAACTTCCTGATAATCAAGGAGAAAAGACACTAACCAATGAGATAAGTTTATAGCCATTCTAGGGAAACTTAACAATCAATATCCAGATCCAAAATGTACTTTACAACATAAATAATAGTAGCAATATAGTATTAAAATTAACACTTTATATTGTTATTTAGATGTCAAATCACTTAACAATTTTCCCTTTTACTTATGTCCAATAAACTAGATCACAAATATATGTAAATAGAAAAATATGAAGACCACATGTAGTTGAAAATCATATATGAAATTAATACAAGATATGTATGGTTGGATAATTTATATATAAGCTCAATAATGAAGTAAATAACATAACCTACTTTCAATACTAAAAAATTCAACCATGCAAAATTCCCTAGCTATGGTAAATCATCAAACCCTAGCTTTACCAAGAAGAACAAGTGCACAAATTACTTGAACACTATCTCCAAGGAAAAACATCCTCCTCTTCTCTTATTCTTCACAAGTACATCCTAGGGTTTTCTACCAAAACCTTGGTGTCCAATTTCTAAGGGTAAAACCCTGACCCTAGAACACCAATATTCTTCAAGAAACCACCAAGAAACCAAGAAACCATAGTGCCCATGAGAGAGAGAGAGAGAGAAACAAGTACAAGTGAATATTAAGAGAGAGAGGACAAGTGTTCTCCTCTTCTAGGTTACATGTCTACACAAGAGTGAGAAATAATGAACACTCAAGACATATGAATGAAATACTCTCTCATTCTTCTATTTATATGAGAGGTAAGGGAGGCCACCAATACTATGTGTATACAATCCTTTATAAGAAACCTACATGAGCCCTTGTAGGCCACACAAATAAGACATACACTCTAGAGTACAGTTTCATGCTCCAATAATTATGTATTGCACAATAAGGTCTCCAAGGAGATGTAGATACACAAATAAAGTCAACATTGATCCATATTGACCCTCCATAAACTCTATATATCCTTCAAAGAAAAGTAATCCATTAGGTCAACTACTGGTTTCAAGAACATTGTTGAAATCCCAAGTGTCCCTACTCCAATTGAAATCTTATGAACATGAACATAGCTTCAACATGTCATATAGGGCTTGAATTCCTCCATGATGAAAAATAATCCACATCCCCTATATGGAATTCTCTTTCCTATTGAATCTTCCATGTTTCCATCATGAAGTACATTCACCATTAAGTCAAAATATCTCCAACTCCCAAGGGAAGAACACTAAACCAATATTCAATTGAGGCCAAGCACCCACAAAACAAGCTATCTAAAGTTTGCATATCCATCACATACCATATCTCATGCTACAATCCATCTTGGACCATCTAGTGGTTGAACATGCAACATGTTCCCCAAATCTCATGAAGCACCCCCAATCATGGTGTAAATATTTTTAGAGTAACCCAAAAATATCACACACCCTCTTTAGGAGTAGTTGTAACAAGCTAAATCCCAATTAGGTTGAATGAAAATTGGTGGTTATATAAATTACTTTCGATCCACACCTAATATGAAAAATTATATCATTTCACAATTCAACAATGGAGATATGTGGTAGATGAGTGGTTAAGGTTCATTGCGGGCTATCGACGTGCTCATGATTTATTTGTTGCTTGTTGACCTATAATAAAAAATGCTTTTACATGTGGTTGAGTAAGGCTCATTATAGGTCAAGGGATAATTTTTATGAAAACCACACTTTCATCGACCTTGTTATTTCTTAAACACTAGAGAATGGTACTAGGTGACAACACATTAGGAGGGCCAAATAGGGTCATGGAGCAATTACAAGCGGGCACGTGTCTTCTTGCCAAATTCAAATTATTGTAGAAAATAAAAAATTACACAATATTCAAAGAACATTTTATCAAATAAAAAAGGGGTTTTATGAAGTAGAAAAATGGAGCACGATAATTCAATCATGTTATCAACAGTTTTGTTTGTACACTACTTGGAAAATCAGATATGTTCTTTCATCACCCTCCATTGTATTTTTCATGCTTTACAATGTTCTTGCCTTGGAAGATGCCTCCTCAAAAGAAACATGTAGTCCATGCCCAACCTGTTCCACCTGACTAATACAAAGATTGCCCCATAGATAGAGATGCTAAGCTTTTTCAGAGAAAATTGTACATAACCACCCCATTAAAACTTAGACAAACCACATGTGGTCCTGTCAGAGATTCTTGTGTGGAAGTCATACCTAACCAAATCTATTGTACCTGCAACATATTATTTTCCTAAGTTTTTTTTCCTTTATGTAGAATGCTATGACCATAATCAATGTGAAGTTATGTCTATTGATGGTTCTATTACACTTTTTTTCCTAACCCTTCCTACCATATTTGAAATGATGATGTTTCTCGAAAACCCTAATTTTATTCAGGAATAAACCTTTTCTTCACAATATCAAAATTTTGACCGTAATAAAAAAAGAAATATCCTAGCCAAATACTTAGTGAAAGATGTTCTAATTCCAAGCACTCCACTACCTTATAAGTTAGACATTCCCCAAGGAATTTTGAGGGAATTAATTTCTATGATGTGCATGATTTTGGGATATGATAATGATGGTGCTATTGATGATGTGATTATGGGGTTCATGTATTCTATTTTTCCTCCAAAAGAGGTGTCTCGGGTTAAATTTAATTATCATCAATATCTTGTTGATGCCATACATTCACAGTTAGTTACATTTCCTTCCACTAGATGTTTTAGCTTCCAATCTTACTCGGTATACTTGATGCTCTATTTTATATTCCGGTGATTTGAACATCTTGATCTAAATAGGGAGGATTAGTTAGGAAATACCTGACCTATTAGGGAATGGAATATAGTTAGAAAGCATGCTAAAAATGTTGGATTTAGCAAATTTGTGGATAGATTTATGTATGCAACTCATATTGTTTTCTATGGAGAACATCCTCCAAGAATGTTTTAGGAATTTAAAACCTAGTGCAATTAAGTACTGATGTGATCCAAATGGATATCGATGGCCACCCACCTATTCCACTGGCTCAAAACAATTGTCCATTGTGGCAGTTTCCTAGTTATTTTTCTTCAGTTTTTTGGGTCCCAGACTTCCAGGGCCGTTTTGAGGCCCTAAACGACGTTTTTTGGCGATTCAAGGTCCAAATGGTTGTAATCAACATAAATTTGATTGATCAGAAGTTGTAAATATTAGATAGACCTTTCCAACATGCTATCGAATGCCCAAATTGGAGATCGTATGCGAACGTTATGACCCCGGGAAGTTGACTGTTCAACTTACCACCTTGGGGCCGCAAACTTTATGACGGTTCATCTTCTAGGGTTAAGTTTTGGAATTTTGGGGTTCGCATCCTAATTATTATTGTAAATAGGCCCCTTTGGCTTCATTTTTGTATTCATCTTTCCACGAATGAGCGTAGCAGTCACATCTCTTCTCAGAGATCGCTACCACCATCCTAGCTATTGTATTACAGTCTTGTTGTAGGTACAACAGATCCCATTTCGTAAAATAGTCAACAGTGACAATGATATATTTATGCCCCCCATCTGAGGCTGGGTTGCATGTCACCTATTCAATCCCCCATTTTATGAAGGGTCCTACTGAGACAACAGGAAACAATGGAGCGGAATGTGACCACATTTTCCTGGTGTAAAGCTGGCAAGGATGACAGCGCTTCACTGCTTCCACACAATCTTTGAAGATCGTGGGACAGAAATAACTGGCATGTAATATATTCTGGGCTATTGCTAACCCAGATAAGTGACCCCCACACGCTCCACTATGGGAATCATTCAAGACAATCTCCGCTTCCTCATGGGTAAGGCATCAGCGTAAAATGGAATCTACCCCTCTTCAATATAATGTATCTCCTATGATGAGGTAGTTCTTAGCATGAAGGTGTAATTTGTGTCATTCCTCCCATGAGGAAGCTGTAGGATACTTCAAAGTCTGGAGATATATAAGAATATCCCCATACCAAGGATCAGAGGTGGATATCAAGAAGATGTGCTCATCTGGGAATGAGTCATCTTCAACGGCTACATCTTCTTCAGTAGGAAATTCTGCTATAAGCTCAGCAAAAACTAAGGAATTTTTACACTTAGCAGACTGAAAATCCAAGTCAAACTCTTGGAGAATGACTATCCATTTGTTGAATTTTCCCCCAACAATCCGTCGGGACAAAACATATTGAAACGGATTCACATCCACCACTACCACTGTGGTCCTCAGTAAAATGTAGTGACGTAACCTCTGAACAACATAAACAGCTGCTGAGGCTAATTTCTCAATGTGGGAGTACATGAGTTCAGGTCTGACCAAAGCACGAATAAGATAATAAATGACATGATATACGAGCTTATCATCCTCCTGGACCAGCACTACCCCAATGGTTGACTCGGACGCAGCCAGATATAATATAAAATCCCTAGAATAATCTGGTGGATGCAGTAAGGGTGCCGACAACAAAGATTTTTTCAATGCCTCGAAAGTGAGTTGTGCAGTTTCATCCCATACAAATGGGGTGTCCTATTTGAGCAGGCACATGAAACCCTTAGTAATCTTGGCATAGTTAACAATAAAACGTCGAAGAAAATTAGACTTCCCTTGCAGGATTTGAAGTTGCCTGATAGAATGAGGAGGAGGCAGATTTACAATGGCCTCAACTTTTAATGGATCCACCTGGATGCCTCTATTAGAGACAATGAACCCGAGCAATATTCCTGACTCGACGTAGAATACACACTTATGGGGATTCAAGCATATTTTATAATATCTGCATCTCTCAAATATCAACCGTAAGTGATCTGGATGTTGAATCCTCTTACGAGAATGTGTAGGCAGATCATCAAGGTATGGTTCGACAATGGCTTTAATGTCATGGAAGGAAAAGTTCATAGCTCATTGAAAGGTTGCCCAAACATTTTTCAATCCAAAGGGCATTTTCTTGTATGTGAAGGTACCCCAAGGACAAATGAAAGCAGTTTTATGTTGGTCTTCCGGTTTTATTTGAATTTGATTATATCCGAGAAACCATCCATAAACGAGAACACTTCACTTCCCGCACAAGCATCCATAATCTGGTCTATAAATGGCGTGGGATAGTTATCCTTAGGATAGGATTTATTCAAATCTCTAAAGTCAGTACAGACGCAGATAGTCCCTTGCTTCTTTTCAATAGGAACAGGGTTGGATACCCATTCTGTCAAAGCTATGGGATAGATAAAACCAGCCTTCAACAGCTTTTCAACTTCAGCCTTCACAGCCGCCGCTTTGTGCGGGTTAACAGGTCTTAACTTTTGTCGAATAGGTTTGGCATCAGGATATGTTCAGATTTCATGTTCAACAATTGATGGATCAATGCTTGGCATCTCCTCATATGACCAAGCAAAGACATCGCAGAATTCCTTAAACAAGGCAGTATAGATAGCAATCTCTTCAGGAGAGCAATTTGCACCTATGTATATGTTTTCCACGACATCAGGAATTATAGAGATGTTAATAGGTATATTAGCAGAAATATTTTCCATATTCCCCTTGGAAAACATTCCTTCCCTGGGTAAGGGATTAATGGGTGTATCAACATCTTCTGATAGTCTCAAACGAAACTCTTGATTTTCTATTCTGCTTAGTTCTGGGAGAAAATAGGATCGATGGTGAAGATCCTCACAGATCTTACCACGTCCACTCATGGCTTCCAAGATGGATTCATCAAAGGGTAAAACCATATCTAAACAGTCCATAGAGTGCAAAGAGTTTTCCACCCATGCGGGAAAATAGACTTCTTCCAGGTCCTCTAAGACTGTAAGAGGATTTGGAATGGGGTCAAAAATGGTTTGAGTGATAGCTTGGTAAGCTACTTCCACTACCGATAAGGGCACCCCTGGTTCGTGGAGGGAAGGGAGAACCCAAGGATCAGTCCTATAAACAACCGTGGCTATGGACCTCCCCACACTAGTATAACCAATATAGTTAACCAGGGCTGGAAGATCAAATGTGCCCATCAGTGATGTGTACATTCCATCCCCCAAGATCTATGCAGCAGGTTTGACCTGATCAAACAATGGCATAGTGGACTCATTAGAATCTAAACGGCCTTTTCGAGTAAAATCAAGTTGGTCAATAGTAACAAACTTTCCCTCATGTAGAAAAACCACTACACGAAAGACGGTCGATGCAATAGTGGACATCGCATAAGTCCAGTTTCTTCCTAGAAGCAGATTATAGTCCAAAGGTGCATCAATCACTTCCACCTCAATAGATACTGCTTTCCTTGCCAACTTCATTTCAAAAGCTGGTAGGATACCATGTAGACAGAAGGACCTTCCATCGAAAGCAGTAAGTAGAGTGTTTGACGTTACTAGCTCTGGGGATCCAAGTAGGTCAAGGACATAATGCATGTAGAAGCCCCCTCATCAACAACTGCCCTTCCAATGGTATTTCCACCATGGATGACATCTATTGATAAGGCTAACATCAGACAAATGAAATTTCGCCATGAGACTTGATGAGTCCATGCTGCCTAAAGCTACTAAAAGGGCATCCCACTGGGCGGGACAACTCTGTAACACCTCTAAAGCTGACATTGCACATGGGTTTTGGGCTAGATATTCAACCACAGAGTAGTTTGAAGCAGCCCTAGTGTTAGCGTTATGCAAGGTCTTCTTGAAGACACCTTTTGGTATCTTCGGCATAGTTTCAGCAGACTTCTCTATCGTGAGAGGGTTAGAAGTTTCACCTACAGCTTTACCCTTCTCAGAAGTCTCTTTCTCATAATTTTTATTCCTCGTCTGTAAAAAATTCAAAGATCGAACCATGTTGATATAGTTTGGGTCAGTGGCATTTTGAGTGACCCCTGCTACATTAGAAGCTGAAGCTGAGTTCTGTCCTTGGGGAAAAGGATCCTTCAGGACAACTGATTGTTGAGCTTTAAGCAGCTTCTGGGCTTGTTGCATAAGGGGACAAAGGTGAGTAAGGTGGTCCTCATGGCACAACTTAAACAGGAACTTAAAATTATTCTTTTCTTTCTTTCCCCCATTAGCACTATTTGCGGGTTTCTGCTTGTTTTGGTTTCCCTCTCCTTTCTTTCATCTCTTTTTCTTCCCACTGGGCTGCAGATTGCCCTTCTGAGAGGTCTGTGCAAAAATATTTGCACTCTAGGGGGAGGGGGCAGCCTTTGCTGCCTCTTCCATAGACTGCTTGATGGACAACTGATGAAGTTGCTTAGCCAAAGATTCTACGGTGGGAGAGTTTACAGACCCAACCACACCATCGGCATGGGGTCCAGGCTTAGGATTCTCCACATCATGGGTAGGCCTCGGTGCCTCAGGGATAAATTCACACAAGATCCTAGATTGTGAATAAATAAAATCCAATTGCTGGGCCCTGAGAATGACTTCTTCTTCATTCGTCACTCCTGAGGTGGATACGTCCTTAGATATGTAGGGAAACAGGGATTTAAGGAACCACTCTAGTAAGAACTCAGGAGGGATGGTGGCTTTTATAAGGCTCTTTCACCTCCTCCACTCTTGGATATGATTCAAGATGTGGGTAGCCTTGTTCTACCTAAAGGAAGATAACAAGTCCGTCCCGAAATCATATCGGATCAGAAGCTGAAAGTGGCTAAGAAATGCACTAGCCAAGTCCCAAAAACTACTGAAAGCAGTAGAAGGTAATTCAATATACCATTTTGTCGTGGTACTTGTTAAGGTTCTCTAGAAAACCCTCAACCTAGCTGAATCTTCATTCAGTGAATTCGAAGAACACCATAAATGAAATGTGGTGGCATGAGACCCAGGATCTTAACCAACTTTGCCCTCGAATTTAGGGATGTCCGATGGCAATTTGGTGGGAACAGGTTGCCATGAGGGGTCATGCCTCACCGGGTCATTCATCAACTTAAACAAATCTGGCAAGTTTAACGTTGCCAGGAATGGAAGCTTGGGTCGAACTGGGGCACTAAAAGTGCCAGCCTAGGGATTAGAGGGACCTGCCCCCGAATGCCCATAGGTAAAGGTGGGGTTTCCCCCTACCACCGGTTGCAAATTGGTAGATTACTCTGAAACGGGTTCCATCCGTAAGCCACAGGGTTGTGAGTGGGAGGTGCAGTATAAGAATTTCGGGCCGTCCCAATCGAAACTGGGGTCTGAAAGACAAGATCCAGTATCCCTCCGCTAAATAACGAAAAGGGAGAGCTCGTAAACGGGGCCGAAATCGGAGTTTGAAAACTTTGCCCATAAGAGGTATTGTTTCCAAACTGCACTCCTACATAAGAAGGTGATGGTCCTACGTATGGAGTGGATGGGGGAATGTGCCCCCCATTCCAAGGAAATCCTTGGACAAAAGCCGAGGATCCTACCGAACCACTTTGGGTAGTGTATGGGAAGGAGGAAGGAATAGTAGGTATACTAGGAATCCCAGTAACCATATCACTAGAAGTACCTGCTAAGTTTGAGTGAACCGGCAGTTGGACCACCTGGTTCGCTGGAGTCAAAGGTGTAGAAGGTATGCTATATCTAGGGGCACTTACCGGGGGAGGTAGTACCCCTTTAGCCGGAACGGCTGAGGTGAATACAAAAGAACTTTCTCCCATAGAAGACATAATCCTACCCACAAGGACACCTAAAATAGGTGAATCAAAAGGTGTAACCTGAACGATCACAGGATTGTTTAAATCAGTCAAGGGTGTGTTAAAATTCCTTGCAAACTCGTCAGTATGCAAGTCTTCTATCTCAACTATATCAAGATTAAGACAGATAGCTATAAGTGATGGTTCACCTAGAACTTCACTTACTCCTACCAGTTCAAATGAACCATCCATGTCCAATCTCTGCCTTTGGGGTGGAGGTGGAGGTTCCAATGTGAGGAGAGGAGGAAGGTTTTGCAACCTTCTTAACCTTCTTATAGGTTGGTCCTCCACGATTGAAAATTTAACAAATCAAACCCTAAGGCCAACTAAACACAGACAAAACCACAGAGCACACACTATAAAAATTCCTAAAGCCTCAAACAATCAACAAGGGTGAAATATATGCTTTCCCAAAGAAAGTTGAAGAACGATTACTTGGCGTCCTTGAAGTGTTTCTTAGGCACAAGCAGAGGAATCACCCATCGCCCTCCATGATTGAAAATTTAACAAATCAAACCCTAAGGCCAACTAAACACAAAAAAAACCACAGAGCACACACTATAAAAATTCCTAAAGCCTCAAACAGTCAACAAGGGTGAAAGATACGCTTTCCCAAAGAAATTTGAAGAACGATTACTTGGAATCCTTGAAGTGGTTCATAGGCACAAGCGGAGGAATCACCCACCACCCTCCCACACTTACAACAAGGGTTACCTTCCAAGTCTTTCCAAGGTGAACCAGAAATAGCCTTCCGGTTTACCTAGGTATGAACCCTAAATGTCAAGAGACTAAAGGCTACCTTAGCTATACCAACAGTCTGGGGGGACAGTCGCAAGCCTGACTCATATGCATGGGCAGGGTATCTAAGCCCGAAACTCTGTCTAGGACAGAATCCCCAAATGCATAAAAGTCCTGATTTACATTTTGACAAGGAATCAGAGGGTTATCTCCTTAGTCCAATGCCTCCACGCGGCCTCGTACTTGACTCCCTTTTGAGAGGAGATTCCCGGTTACAGTTGATAAAGACAAGGATTTACCTAATGAATGGTCCACTACGTCTGAATTTTAAAACTTATGGGAAGTTTACACTTCCTATCCCACAAGTCTATCCTAAGCTAGTAGGTGAAAGGCCCCTAAAAATAAAAATTACTAGTAAATTTTAATTATTGCGTTCATTTTAAAGGGTTATTTCTTACTCAGAAGGAAATGGAGTGATGAACTATGGTGTTTTTGACTCGATAAGAAATAAAAAAAGTAAAGGTGTATTTTTTTTCAAAGCAAATTTCCACTATTAAAGCAAACTTCTTTTTCTTTTTGTAAATATAGATTGATGAACAAATGCAAACGATAAAGAGAAACTAAGACTATGTTTTTGTAGTTTTTGAGATTATATTTTAAAACTGAAATGAAAACTACTTATGCAAAAGCAAATGCAAAATCTTGAAAATGTTTTTCTTTTCACTTTTTAAAATGCTCAACCACTACTATGCACCTAAAATGCACTAAAACTTGAGTATACTTGGATCAAATCAACTGTATAAAATAAGCAAACTGAAGTAAACATGTCAATAAAACCAAGAATCAACCAACAAGGGAAGACCGGGAACCCTAGCTTGGGTGTGTACAATGACAAGAAATCACTGCAAACTCATGAAGGTAAGTGACAAACCAACCACTATCAAAATATAGACTGGAAAAACATTTCCCAAAACCCTGATCACTGATTCAGACAAAAAACTTCAACCTATAACCCAAACAGGCCAACCTACTTCAAAATGCAAACAGAAGACAATCCAAACAAAAGAAACCCAAGGGATTTACAAGAAAGCATAAAGTGTGGTCACCAAGGTCGTCAGACTGACTGCATAGTGTTTGTAAAGAGGGCCAACTAACAAACAGGAATCACAAAAGGACAGGGACAAACAAACCCTAGCCCAAAAATCCCTATTTCCAAGCTTGTACGTGACTGTGTAGAAGGGCAACTCGCGTACTATACGCGACTGTCCAAGAGAGAAACCCGCGTATGTAGGCCTCTGTACGCAACTGTGTATGAGAGAAACCCACGTACATGTACAAAATTTTTCTCAAAAAAAAGGAAAATCCACAAGGCCTTCAAACACTATGGTAAGCATGAACCAGGATAAAATACCACACACAAACTCAAGGCAAAGACTGGTCAAGGGTGACTGAAATAACCTACAGCAGTTTGGGCTCCCCAGTGGAGTCACCAGTTCTGTTGTACAGGAATAAACACCTTATAACTGAAGGTCTAGGGTTACCAACATACTCATAAAACTTGCAGGCAATCAACTTTAGAGTACAGAAAGGAATCGATAGAATAGACTCACCCGACTCACGACGGTTGATCCTAGCTTTGTCCTCTTCCGCTCTGCTTCTCCTCCAAAGCTTTTAGGGATGTTTCTCCTTCACCTGTAAAGAGAAAATCGTCCAAGTGCAAGCTTATACATTTATATAGAACAGGTTAGATAAATCATATATAGAGTGCTTAATCATAAATATTCATCAAACCATGATACATGAAAGACATTCAAAACACATTTCGAAGAAGGATTCTCTTTATTAACAATAGTGAATGAGTTAAGATTACAACCTAACGCCTGAGACAAGGACTCATCTGCAACCAAAGGATTCTGAGTTCCACTGCTCCAAAGACTTCTGAATAGACAACACCAGCATAACTTTGCTCTCCAAGTATGATTGATTAATACCCTCCCCAAGGCCTTTATTTATACTTAGTGAAATAAGGCAGTTTCGAGGGTTGAGGAGGTTGAGACAATTAAGATGGTTATAGTTAAGGGCTTAACAAATCTCAAATAATTGTGATTTATTATTTTTAATGTCAAAGGAAAGTGTACGTGGGTATTGATGTTGGAAACCCGTGTATGACACGCGAGTTTCTCTAAGGGAAGCCCACATACAGATCTGTACGCGAGTTGCAATTACAAATACTCGTGTACAATACGTGACATGCTGCAGGAAACGTCACGTATGTACGCGAGTTGCATATAGGAAAAGGCGCATACAACAATTGACATATTCAAAGGTAAAAATGGCAAGCTAAATGGATAATGAATGTATTTCATAACATGCCCATCTATAGTGTTTTAGGCAACCTTCATCCCATAAATGTCCTTTTGTGTGCCAACATAGGAAATGTCGGTACTCGGACGGAGAAGTGCCATTTGGGTGGATAACACACAGGAGCACGATCACACATACGAAGGTAACTTGGTAGGATCCTTCGTGACCTTGTGGGATTCTATTACATTTTTATTGACTCATGGGATTCCATAACTTAACCAAATTTCAAAGAAAAAGTTATGCTTGATTTGTTTGTTTTAAGATGTGGAAAGACTGTCTGTTTGGAAGTGTTTGGCCATCTCGTAGCCCACATACCGAAACTCGCAAGTTGCAGAGTGCGGGATATTTTAGTTGGATATTTCAATTTTACTCTCCTTGCAACCTGCAGATGCGAGAGGTTATTTTTTTTATAGATATGCTTTGATCAACCCACACCCCGCATCCCGCATTTTGCGGAATGTGAGTTGCGGAGTTGTCGTTTGTCATCATTTGGTTTGCGTGTGTCTACAACCTGCATCTCGCAAAATGCGGAATGCGGGGTGTGGAGCTGATTGAATAAAATTTTGTTGTTTTGCGATTCCTCATCCCACAACCCGCAAAATGTGGAATGCAGGTTGCGGAATGATTAATAAAATTTTCGATTTCATGTTTTTCCCCCCCATCTCGTAAAACCTGATCTTGACCGTTTGTTTCACCCTAATCCTATGGTCTGTATTATGTCCCATGAATTATAAATATGGTGGTCTTATTTATGATGTTTTCGCTATTTTTACCATTGTAATATGCTCTCTTGCATGAATTTACGTCCAGATTTTACCAAGCAATTTCGACAGTGTTCAATACAGTTTCAGGTTGGTTATCAAGTCGCCTTATTGCAATTTGAATTTCTTGTTGTGCTTCATTTATAATTCAATTTAATGACTGGTACCAGCATTCGAACAGGACATGGAAACATCTAAAACACCCTGAATTACCAGGAGCAAAAACATCTAGAAATACATGCTTACCAAAGACCTGAATTTTGGTGTCTTCTCTGATACCAGTGGCCGAGTGTCTGAAACTTACCAGTTGGATTGGTCTCGAGTTTATTCCATATTTGATAAGAATAACCTTTCAGACTTCCAGGGTAATTAACTCATTTATGAGAGAATTAGGGATTCTGGCCTTCATATGATTGCTGGAAGATCGGTCGTCCTCCCTTACAATGGTGCAGTTAGATGGATTATAGACCACGCTAATCTAAAATACCGTTCCTTTAACACTAGTATTGGAATGCAATTGGCCAATTTCCACTCTGAAACCTTTGTGAGAATTTACGCCCTTAAACCTTTTACGCAACTCCTTGATGCAGACTTTATTAAAGCTGCCAAGTCTAGTTTCAATTTCGACCAAATGCTGAAATCTTGGATGGCTGAACCGCGCAAGTTTTCCCAGAGGAAAGATGAACTTTACCCTATCGAATGGTTCAAGCAACCTTATTCCCTGCTTGCAACAATGTTATGCAGGATTTATGGTCTCCCCAACTGTTCTTACTTCAAGGAAGAATGGCCCCCCATTGCTCACCATGTCATAACTATGGGTGAATCCTTCCCTTGGGCTTCAATCCTGTCACTTGAACTAAAAAAATGCCATGCAAGAGTTCGAGAAAGCTACTGCCAGGAAGAAGCCCAACTTTTATCTTTATGCCTTCATTGTGGATATCTTTTGTGTTGAGTTCCGCTTCCCCAATATGGGATGGAGTTGGGTATTACTAGCCCCACCTGTGCATATTTATCATTCCAAGCTATGCGATACCTGTTATACCCAAATCCTATCACCACCATGTGATAAGACCTTTGAATTACATGTTTTCCCTTAATCCCAACTCTTATAAAGGAAACCCATGTTGTTTGTAAATTCTACATGAAAATACTCAGCATCGCGCTTTCCCTGTGAACCATGAGAGGTACCTTGCTCGCACCACCTACTTCCTATTTACCATAAGCGGTGCCACTGCCTGTGGCATTTGTGCCATAAGCGTTTCTCATCTAAACCTCTCTTTCATAAGAGAAGAAAAGAGGTATCCTGGGTAAAATGGGAAAAAGAGAAGTTTCTCGAGGCTTCTAGATCATGAGCCTTGTGTCCTCCCTTATCCCTATCATTGTGGGTCAGTTGAGCTCGAGATCCCCCATCCTAGGATCTTAGAGTCCACCTCATCCACAAATCTCTCAACCATTCCTATCCATTGAGCCTTATAAATACAATCTCATGTCCATGGTTGAGGGGGAGAACTATAGAGGTATTGTTATGCTATTGGATTGCCCACTTGGCCCAAGCCATTGGAGAGCATAGAGAACAAAGTTGGAGCTTATGGGGATGAAGTGTTTGTCTCATGGAGATGCTTGTCGACACTAAGGCTTGATTGGTTGTAAAATTCTCCATACATCTTTAATGCAAAGCTGATTTTCATCTTGCATTACTGTTGTTTTTATTTCGCATGTACATGTTGTTAGATTCCTTAGTCACTAACATGGATAAGTAGATGATTTTCTGGTAGCTTTAATGTGTTTGTGTGTTTGATCTATTTGCAGGTACACAGGTTCACTATTGAAGCAGCATTCCAGGTGTCTACGACATCCAGGGAAGGTCTTCAACCTTTGTTGTTCACTCATTTGTTCTGGATCTAAACCATTCAAACCAAAGGAACAGCTTCTATTCGCAGAAGGTGAAATATTCCTGGTTACAAATCTGGCGACTCCACTGGGGATTGATACATATATCAGTTGATCTGGTCTTCCTCAATTTTTGAACTCTTGTCCGAATCCAGGCTCCATCTCCAACTCTCTTCAGTCAGATTTTCTATTTGAATCAATGAATTTTGGTTTGAAACTTTCAGATCTGAAGTATTTCAACTTTTTATGCTCTTTTTCACTGTCAATCCATCAGTTTTTACCTTGAAATGATATTTTTATAACTTGATCTGTCGTTCTCCTTTATGTTTTGGATCTATACAGGGAACCGCTCTTATGCTGTTGGCAAGAAGCAGTTGCATCACCTAAAACCTGTTAGCAGCACACGGTGCCACTGCCTATGTCCTGTTATCCAGAAGTGGTGCTCGTCCAGAACCGCTCTTTCAAGACCCCTCCAGCACAGTGCCAGGTCGGCCTTATTCCAAGACCACTTTTTTCTCATTTTTTGCAAAAAAAATGAGTTGATTTGCTTTTAGCCCTACACTGTCAGGCTTGTGTGTTAGAATCTGATGCTTATGGTTTGAAATTTTGTGGTAAAAGATCGATTTGATTGAAGAATTCCAAAGATAGATTAGGCTTGTTGATTGTCCATTTTCTTTCGTGCTGGTTGGTTGTCTTTGTGAAAGGATTTCTTTTTTGAAAGCATAGGTGTTAGAGAGCTCTCTTTTTATTTTTGTTATATAGACTAAAAGAAAAACATTTAATTAGCATCTTGATTTCATTTTTTGTTCCCATAGAAGACTTCTTTCTGCTTGTTTAAAAAGAAATTTTTTGGCTGAGATTAGGTTATTATCATTAGTGAGCATAAGACATTGGATCTCTGATTGGCCTCATAAGATTTCAGGTTCTCTATGTTCTTTTGTCTCTTTTGCATTTATACTATCTCATCAAAATAAAAAATATTATAGTTTTAAGTTAGATCTATCTATGCTTTAATAAAAATCGAAAAATAAAGTGCATATGCATATAGTGTGCTGCTTGTTTTTTGTTTTAAGAAAAGAGACTCCTTCCCTTTTGATTGCTTTCATAAAAGAGAAATGAGTTTGGAAATTTCTGCTTGTCTTTGATTTTGTGTTCAAGATTGTTGTTTGGAAATTTTTGGTTTTGAAGCAAAAGAAAATACTCTCTTTCCCTCCCGTAGGTAGGCATACCACGAACGGTAAAGTGAAATATTTGCATATGCATATTGCATGGTTTTACTTTTTTGTCAACACTCCATGCATTCACCTAACTATCCACTTTAAAATTAACAGTAGTTATAGGTTAAAATTTACATAGCAATTTGAGTGATAGGTTAGAGATGTGTTCAGCCATCGTTAAGCATAGGAGATGTCGTTACTCGTCCACATTACATCCCGGGACTCACGCGGTTCTTCCATGTACCGTAGGTATATCAAATGGCCTTTCATGTACCCTTGAGGTATATATAAAGGTACTTCATGTACTCGATTGTATATTGGAAGGCTCCTTGTGTATGGTTATGCATTACACAACACTACTACTGATTTGAGCTCCCACGTACCTTGCGTATATCGGGAGACCCCACTAGGATACCTTATCCATTTGAGGAAATCCCTTTGGCCATATTTCTTGGAGACATACACCGAAAACAACATTCAAGGAGATTAATACGCATGTACCCTTGAGGTATATCACGAGTGGCACCTTCTTGACAATCCTGGTGAGAGACCTGACTATCTGAACCCCTCCTATCATTTTAAGTTTGCTTGTTTGACCTATAGCTTGAGTAGGGAAATTTTTGGTGTGTTTTCTAGTTTTTGAGACCCTAGGAGCTGTACAAACTGGCTGAGCTAAGATAGTCCAAAAGAGTACGGGGCTTGCCACCCAATTTTATTCCTGGTTCAGGAGAAAATCCAATGGAAGCTATCGACCAAGGAGCTGCTACCACCTCCCAAGTGGGAGATAATGTGGTTGCAGAAAGTGGAGGACCATATCCTTCATACTCGCCTCCCTTGTTCCAACAACCTTCTCGGGTTAATAATTCATTCCATTCTCCCACAGAAGGTCATTTTGATGATACTACCCGTCCGAATTATGGTCCCAATGCTCCATTTTGGGATACCTGTATAGGACAGGCCATTGCCTCATATGGCACCCGTTTAAAATTTTCTAAAGAAGTTTATCCAGATGAAGAAGAATGTAGAAAATACCACACAACCATTATCCATGCACAGGAGATTGAAAGGAAAATAGATGACATATTGGGAACACCACCATCATGTTCCATAGATGTTCTTGTGGGATATCGTTCACTTGCCGATTCTATGAGACCCATTGAAACGATTATAGATCGCACAGTAACTCCTCACAACCCAAGTCAAACTACCAGCCCCACCACCTCCCATATTATGTCTATTCCCGATCTTCCCAGGTCTTCTGCCCCTGGGGCTCAACCTTCAATTCCTGTTTCTTCATTACCTTCTAGTGCCGGGGGGCAACCCCCGACACAACCTACATTATCTGGCACCAGAATTGTATCTAGTCAAGGACATACCTCTGGTATAGAGCAATCTACAGTTTATGTCCCTCCCACCCACACTAATGTGGTTAATCCCCCATCTAGTTTTGGTCAGCCCTTAGGGGCACAACCTGTAACCAATAAAACCTCTTGGGGTTATGGTTATATGGCAAATAAAATACCTGTAGGAAACATTAATTATCCACCCAATCCTATAGGAATGCCTTATGCTGGAATTCCATATCCTAGTAATACTTTCACGCCATGGGGGCAACTTAACTGGTCCTACATGCCAGCTATGGGGGGGATACCTATACATACTACAGGAGGTGCCAGAGGACCTCCTTATGGAGTTCCTCCCCCTGGGGGCCCTAATGGTCCTGGAGGGCTTGGTGGCTTTCCTCCTTAGGGTCCTAATGGTCCTGGTGGTCCTGGTGGCCTTCCCCCTAATGGCCCTCCCCCTAGTGGTTTCGGAGGCTCTAGAGGTTTACCTCCTAGAGGCCCTGGAGGGTCTGGTGGTCCACCTCCTGGTGGTCCCGGTGGTTCTAGTGGCCCCAATGGCCCTAGTGGTCCCAGAGGCCCTGATGGTCCTAACAGTCCTAATCTCGGAAATCAACCCCCTACGGGTGGATTTTCCATTAGTTCTTCGTCACAACAACCTGTCTATTAGTCTACTTATGATCCTACTGGTAACTATATGCCATATCAATATTACCAGTATGTGCAACCTAACTATCAGTTACCTTTCCTAGCAACTTTGGACTTTCCTAATTTGTCCAATTTAATTAATGACCCCATTCAACATAACCCCTTGTGGCCTCCCATTCCGGTAAAGTTACCATTGGACATTCCAAAGTTCAATGGGAAGTAGGGAGACAATCCAAAAAACCATGTCATGAAATTCCATATGTGGTGTTCTTCAAACTCCCTTACCGATGATTCAGTTCATTTAAGACTCTTTCAGCAAACTTTGAGTACCGGTATAGCTGTGAAATGGTATATTGAACTTCTGCAACAATCGTTTGTGGATTTTGGCTCGTTGGAAACTGTATTTCTTACACACTTTCAGCTTCCTATTCATTATGAAATGGGTGCTGATCTCTTAACTTCTCTGTGACATAACACATCCACCCACATATCCGATCATATCCATGAGTGTAGAAGGCGGAGAAGACTTATTAAGGCTCCTATTCCGGATCAGTTATTAGCTGATTGGTTTACCAAATCTTTGTTGCCTCTGATTTCTCGAGATGTGGCTATGGGTAGTGCTGTTACTGAAGAGAAAGCCATTATCCGAGCCCAATATCTGGACTTGGTCTATTCCCAGTTCGGAACTTTATATGACTTGATTCCTCGAGCTCCTCGCCCAAGCATCGATCCTGCAAAGCCACCAGCAGAAGTCCCTAGTGATGGGATTGTTGGTTCAATCCATTCCCCATTAGTAACAAAACCTACCAATCAACCCCATACTACCACCCCTACTCCTTCAACTCCCAAGGTTTCCACTGAGGTTAATTCTATTCAGAGTATTCAAACCTCTGGAAATAATAAAAATAAAGGTAAAAATAAAAATAAAAAACTTGGAAACCAACAGGAGAACCCAAAACCAACCAACAATGATAATGATAAAGGGAAAAGGAAATAAAAATATCCATGTCTGCTATGCAGAGTTGGCCATTTCACAAAAGAGTGTCCTCGTTGAGACGAAATCACCCAATTTCTTAAAACAATTCCCGCACCCACAGTTCTCATGGATCCTTTTCCCTCTCAACAACAATTGATAGACCACATGTCTAATCAAGGAAACTCTATTTCATCAGAGGAAATTCATATGATGTCCTGAGATTCCATTAGTCTGCAAACTCGAAGTCAAAATTATGACAAACCCGCAGACAAGAAAGAAGACCATTCTTCTTCAGGGAAAGCTCCCTCTACTGGTTCTCCCAAATCCTATCGGGAAGCCCACTCTCGATATGATTTTGTGTCCACCCAAGAGTACTCTTAGGAAGGTTGTCTTTAACCCTAATGCCCAAGCTGCTCAATTTTATAATGTAGTTGAAGATCTTGCTCAAGCACCATGTGCAATGTCTACCTTGGAAGTTCTCCAAATTTGTCCTACACAATGCAAAAATCTATTAACTGCGTTAGGATCTTTAGACCTGGACAATTATAATTTGATTTATTTCAATGTCGAGAACTATAAGTCTAGAATAACTCACAAACTTTTTTTCCAAATCATCACGAAAGTAGTTGAAAATAAATTCTTTAGGAATTTCTTAGACGAAGGAGCTTCAACTTCGGTTTTGTCCATGTCTTGTTGGAAAGCTATCAGCTCTCCCGAGCTTGTAACATCACCTACAACTCTGAAGGCCTTTGATGGATGAGGTTTCTAGCCCCATGGTCTCATATCAGCCCTTGCAGTCGAGCTTGGGGGAAAAACTGTTTCTATTCAAGTAGAAGTAGTGGACCCCCCGTTAGATTACAACCTCCTTTTAGGAAGAAATTGGTTTTACGCCATGACCGATGTCGCTTTGACAGTTTTCTGAACAATCCAATTTCCAAATCTAGGGAGAATTGTTACCATTGATCAACTTGATTTTTGTATGCTGGATGTTACGAGCTCTACAGCTAATAACATCCCTATGTTAGGCCAGTCCCCTCCTCGTTACCATTCGATTGGGGTAGGCATGTTGAAGGATTCATCCCTTATGGGGATTTTTCCGTCCACTCCTCCTAACACAGATACAATGACAGTGAATATTATTGCATCATTTGATTGTGATCCCAAGGGCAAACAAATTTTTGATCCCACCTCGTCAAGTCCACATGAAGAAATGTAAAACACCATTCAAACCCTTTTCGATGATCACACCAATGACCTTCATCTGGTGGCTTCGGATCCTTACTATCTGCCTTACTGGTTAGAACCATCTCTTCTTGTTCTGGATTATCTCTCTGGGAATTTTCCTCCCGATGAGTCCATTATGGAGATTATGAATATGAATGAGTCCATTTGGGAGGATCACCATCATAGATCCCTGTTCCTCCCCAACACCAGTTCAGTTAACCATGATTTTGCATCCTTGTTTTCCACTGATATTGTCAAAGCACCTCAAAGTCCTATATGGTTGAAAGACACAAATTCTGAAGGAAACCTTTGCATCATTACTCAGACAAATCCAATTGACATATCAGCCAATCCTGGTACCATCGAGCATGTTTATGTTGGGCAGAACTGCTCGACAGATGAATCTGAAGCATATAAGGCACTTTTCAAAGAATTCCACGATATTTTTTCCTGGTCTTATGAAGAAATGTTGGGGATAGACCCATCCATTGTGGTCCATGAAATTAAAAACTATCCCACGGCTAAACCTTTCAAGCAAAAACTAAGGCAAGTCCATCCATGGAAGGTTGCAACTATTAAAGCTGAGATATAGAAACTTCTCAAAGCGGGGTTTATTTATCCTGTACCCCTGACGAAATGGGTATCAAAACTTGTCCTTGTCAATAAAAAGCAGGGCACCATTAGATCTGTATCGATTGTAGAGACTTGAATAAAGCTTGTCCCAAGGACAACTTTCCTACTCCACATACCGATCAGATTATCGACAACTGTGCTGGAAGTGTCATCTTCTCATTTATGGATGGCTTTTCTGGATATAATCAGATTGAGATATTACCCACCTATCAGCATGAGATGGCATTCATTTTCCCATGAGGAACCTTTGTGTATAGGAAGATACCTTTTGTCTTGAAAAATGCTGGAGCCACTTTCCACCATGTGATGTCCTATGCATTTCACGATATTAAACATATTGTTGAATCGTACCTTGAAGACCTCCCTGCTCATTCACAGCAATGGGAGGACCACCCTAGTCATCTTAGAGATATTTTCTTGAGATGTCGTCATTATAATATACGGCTCAACCCGCATAAATGTGTTTTTTGCGTTGAAACCGGACGTCTGTTAGGTTTTGTGGTCTCTAAGGATGGAATCCAGATATATCCTTTGAAAATTTCTGCCATTTTAGCTCTACCAGCCCCAACTGATCTTCTCGAACTCCAAATTTTGCAAGGGAAGGCAAACTTTCTCCGTCATTTCATGTGTAATTTTGCAGAGAAAACACACGGTTATATGCGTCTCCTCAAGAAGGACACTCTGTTCTTCTGGGATGACCAAGCCCAGTGCACCTTTGATAATCTCAAACATGCTTTGACTCATTCACCCATGATAGACCCCCCAGATTATTCAAAGTACTTTCTCTTGTATATTGCTGCCTCCACTACTACCATCGCTATGGTGTTGGTGCAGGAAAATCCAAACGGTTAGGAGCACGTGATTTACTATTCTATTAAGAATCTTATGGATTCCAAAACCTAGTATTCACGCATGGAGAAGTTAGCATTGGCCACAGTCATTGCTGTACAAAAATTTTGTCACTATATTTTGCTCCGCACAGCCACTGTATTGGCAGACCAGAACCCTATGTATTAGATCCTGAATTGTCAGGTGCTCGGGGACAAGTACTCCTAATGAATAGTCATACTACAGGAGTTTGATTTGGAATTTTCCAAAGCCACATCAAAGAAATCCTTGGTCTTTGTTGAGCTCATGTGTGATATTCCCTGTGCTTCGATGGAATCTGAGCCCAATGATTCATTTCCTGATGAATTTCTGTTCTTGATAAGCACTACTGACCCATGGTATGGAGATATGCTTATTTATCTCCAAACACAAAGATTTCAGCCAAATCTATCCCATGATGACCACCACCATATCCATCACCATGCGAAATACTACCTCACCCTGAATGATACCTTGTATAGATGTGGGATTGATTCTATTCTAGAGCGATGCCTCACCCATGAGGAAGTTGAACATGTGTTGAATGATTTCCACTTTGGAGCATGTGGTGGTTATTTATCTGGGATGGCTATAGCCCAGAAAATCCTTCGCGCTGGCTATTCTTGGATTTCAGTATTTAAAGACTGTCATGAGGCTCTTAAGAAATGCCCACCTTGTCAACATTTTTATCCCAAAAAGAGCTCACATCCCGCTCCGCTACACCCCATCATTGTCATTGGCCCATTTTCCAAATGGAGGATTGATTATATGCATTGTAAGACTACCTCAGGAGGGGTGCATGGTTACATCATCGTAGCCGTTGACTATTTTACAAAATGGGCTAAGGCCATGCGTACATATCCAGAAGATGGTAAGACTTCTGCTCTCTTCTTGTTCAATCATATCATAGCTATATTTGGATTCCTGCAGTCCATTGTTACTAATCACAGATCACATTTCCGTAATCAAATGATGGAGGAACTAAGTTCCAAGCTAGGTTTTCGCCATGAAAACTCTACGCCATATTATCCACAAGCTAATGGTCAGGTAGAGGCCATTAACAAAGTTTTGAAAACTATGCTTCATCGAATGGTTGGAGATCATAAATCCAACTGGCACCACATCCTTTTCTCTGTTCTTTGGGCTTACAGGACTTCGGTGAAAACAACTACTGGTTTCACACCTTTCCAGCTTGTTTATGGACTCGAAGTTGTCTTACCGATTCAATGTCATATTCCATCCTTAAAAATTGCTGTCGAACTTCTTCGAGACACTTCCGCAGAGGAAGAGATATTTTTGTACTTAAAAAACCATGACGAGACTCAAAGAGATCCTTCCTTGGCTAATGAGGCACATAATAAATGCGTCAAGGTGTAGTATGATAGATCCATCCAACCTCGTGCCTTTAACGAGGGTGACCTAGTTTTGACTTATGACCAGAGATATGACAAACTAGGAAAATGAAATTTTGAGTCCATGTGGTACGGTCCTTTCATCATTTCTAAAGTTTTAGAGAAAGGGGCCTACGAGCCCGTTGACTACGATGGAATCCCTTTAGGGAAACCTCACAATGGGTTGTACCTGAAGAGGTACTATGCCTAGATATTTCTTGGATAGTATCTTGTATATATGTATATTGCTTGACTTTCAGTGTGCTTTTAGTATTTTCAATATGGTTTTGAGTTTAGTGTCTGCATTTGTTTATACCATGTTTTGTTCATGTAGAACAGTGGCTTTCTACGGCTTTGTTGATGGTGCTTTCCACCACACCTTGAATCTTACCTCAGCTGCTTGGGTCCTCTATTCCCTAGCTAAATATTTGGTCAGTTCAAGAGCAGTTTGTATTGGTCCTGCTACCAACAACATCGCTGAGTATCGAGCAGTCATAGGTCTTCTGATTGAAGTTGCCTCCCAAGATGTTCGCAATCTGGTAGTTTTGATGGTCTCACAACTCGTGGTGTCATCTAAACCATGTTTATACCATTATAAATCATGTGTTTCTCCACCTCTTTCGGAGGGTACGCTTGTTAGAAAGGTAATTAGAAACCATCACTTATAGGCATATCCCTAGGGAACATAATGTATTTGCTGACTCATTAGCTAATTACATCCTAGATTGGCATATTTCCCATTCATGACATTAAAATCAAACATGGTTCAA